>JAUUEB010391645.1:0-12206 GCA_032362205.1 Clione limacina
GAAGAAGAAGTTTGTAAATACGTCCTACTAGGTTGGAAGCTAAAGCAAACAGGAAGTTCTTTTTATCCCAAGTTGCTCCGGAATAAGTACGAAGATAGAATTTAGTGCATAACGTCACAACTAAAATAGGAAACAACGCCCTCTCTCCCATCAGGGAACAAATAATGAGAGTACACACGAACCGAACACATTAGGCGTTGGTTTAACTTAATACTGCATCAAACATGGAAAAGACATACTTCTATGTACAAAGAACCATTTATGCTATAACTCAACCTTAAGGTTCCGATGAAGTCGTGTTGTCAATGATCTTGATTCAAGCTTAAGTGAATTCATTCGAGTGTTAAAGATAATGTTTCTTATTATATTGTTTTCAACTTGCTTAATGAATACAAAGATCCGTTTACTGTAACCTGCTTACCCAAAAATATATATTGTCGTTATTAAGATGCATATACTATTGGTGTATGTAACTATTTGCTAATAATAAATTATGAGTTAGAAAAAATGTGTTTCCTCATTTTGCATGCGCTTGTTATTCTTAGATAATCTTCACAAACAACCGAAACATGGTTGTATACATGTCTAAATTACGGTTGATATTATCAGAATTTCTATAATTACATCAAAACGTTAATCGTCAAGGGTAAACTGGGACTGGAATTTTATTGAAACATTTGTATCGGTGTTTAAGTTATCTGTATTTGATTTTAATGTAATTCATGAACACACAAAACAAATTAGTAAAGAAAACATAATGTGCAACGACTGTTGAGATACTTTTCTCGTCTTTCATAATACGGTATTCTTACAAGAAACGGTCAGAAAGGCTCGATTTCCAACAACTTGCAAACTCAGATATAGATGACTTGAGAAGGCCAGCCTTATTCAGCCAAGGACGCTTTTTCGGCGGGAATGGTATTAGATTGTAATGTTACCGCACTAGTTTTTTTTGTAAAAGTACTAGTTTGCTGTTACAAACTTTAGAACTCGGTTATCAAGTTCTGGAGACAAAAAGTGTAAAAACAATATAGGCAAAATAAAATAATAAGCTTCTAGCTTTATTGTAAGATTAAACATAATACAACTCATAATAAGAATGATTAATTCATTTACCTTCGAGAGGTTTAGGAAGCTCAGCAGGAGATTTCGCTCGTCCTCCGATGAGCTTCTTCGGCTGAATGATCTTTACTGCTTGTCATGTGACCTGATGACGTTTTTTCACATGACAAAGCAGCGGGTAGCAGCTCTTGGTAGATGGGGGGGGGGCATGCCTCTCCCTGCCTCTGTTCAGATTAGGTGAGTTTTGATGGACAAAGATCGATTCAGAATAATACAACTCAGTTATTTTTTAAAGATATTGGTTTATCTTCTTCCTCTTGATCAAAAGAAGACCAACCAGACAACAGTACAACCAACTCAGAGCAAAGAACAATCATTAAGTCAAAGCAAAAGGATAAATGGGAGAGAGAACATCCTCTACACAATAAGAATGACCCTTACCACAGACTCTCCAGACAAGAGAAAGTCATTATCTTTAGACTTAGAACCAACCACAACCGCCTGAGACATCACATGTACAACAAATTCAAAGTTGGCCATACCGACCAGTGTACTTGTGGGAATGGACCTGAAACAGCAGATCATGTTTTGGAAACTTGCAACAATTATGCAGACATGAGAAAGAGACACTGGCCCAACCCTACTAGCAAGGACCAAAAACTCCACGGCTGCCGGAATGTTCATCTGACGAACGAGAAGAAGAGAAGAAGAAGACTGAGTTTGTTTTATAAAAACTCTGAAATTAGGAGAACTTATTAAAATTGGCCAGTTCTTCTACTTTTTCCTCCAAGGTACATCCTCTGATCTCTGCATGCATTGCCCTAGCTTGACAAAACCAGACTAAGAAACCCTTGTTTACATCTTTGCATCACAAAACTTGGAAACAGCTGTCATGCTTCACGAAATAGTGATCTAACTGATCAAACTTTTCTTGGTTTTGCTCAACCAATCCTTTAAATCTTGTTTGTTATAAGCGATTTATTTGAAATCGTTGTTCGATATAAGAAATAGATTTTCATGGTACAAAGAGGGATATATTAAGGTAACTTTTACTTTGTTCGTAATAACTGATTATTATTATTTGTAGATTTTAAGATTATTTCCGCTCATAAAGTTTCTTTGTGAAAAGATGGTCCATCAAACTAAAAATTAAATAAGCTTTAAACATGTCTTTTAAAAGTATAAATGTAATCTGTCTTATGGATGACTGTTTTTTTAATTTAATAAGGTCGGGTAAATAAATAAAAATAAGTGATCAAGCAATCAAAGTGGTGAGTACCTTAAAACTAAGATTATCACAGAGAGAATCATAACATCTCTCAAGAGGATAATCACAATAGACCAGGGAATCTTTTCTTTGGGATTCTTTTTCCTCATCTAGAACGACAAGATCTTGTGCAGCATCTGGTGTGTACATCTCAGTAGAGGCATCCCCGCCAGACAAATCAGAGCTGTCACTTGACTGGGAAGAGAAAACTTGGATTACATACAGTTTAAACCACTTATGTCAAAATCACATGAGGCGGAGAAAACGTGTTCTTACTTGTATTATTGTCTACTTTGAACAGTTTTATGCCAGTCTTTTTTTAAATATAAAATGTGCATTGAGAACTTTGTAAACAAAAATTGAAATAAGCATCTAAATACTGTTTTTAACATAAGTTATTAGTATCATTATTATACTAGATTTTATCTAGTTTAGTGAAAAGTTTAGACTTGTTGTAAAACAAACTATAGTAATACACACTTACCTTAATGGTTCCACTGGCTCGAATAGATCTCAAGTAGTGTAGGGCTACACTCCAGAAATGAGTTT
The DNA here is from genome assembly GCA_032362205.1 of Clione limacina. NCBI lineage: Eukaryota > Metazoa > Mollusca > Gastropoda > Pteropoda > Clionidae > Clione > Clione limacina. The sequence continues at coordinate 2,879 of JAUUEB010391645.1, forward strand.
CTGACTCGTCACCAAACAGCCTAGGAAAGACAGCAAAAGGTTAGTTACATAAAGACAATCTGAAACACAAGGTTTCAAGATACTTGGTTTATATAAGAAAAGGGAAGATAGTAGTAATTATTGCTTATTAATCTTGCTCATAAAAATAATATAATGTATATAGTGCTTTCCCTTTTCAAACTCAAAGCTGTTTACAATTATCATAACCCTGACAGGACAAAAAGAGACAAACCGGTATAGTCTAAGCTTTCTGGGAGGTGTACAAGGGGTTGCCTGTTAAGTGTCTTGGCATAAAAATTAAAAATGACATTCATATAACTTTTTGCAACACAAATCTTATTCCTCTCATAACTTTTACAACTTTTTCTCTAACAGCCAAAATAACTAAGTATCTTCTAAAGCTGGATAGCCATGTTGTCAGGTGAATGAAAGCACCAAAATGTTTAACCATGAGAGTGTAAAGCTCACGCAAGATCAGTCTTCTTGGTTTACTTTTAACCAAGTTCACTTTGCCTTAGTTGTAAGCAGATATACAAAACAAAACATACACAAATTTCTCTTACATAACCAACCACAATGTAACTTTTGACAAATGAATTCATGTTTGTATGACAGACAAGACAATTAAGTCATTCACATTATAGATTGTGATAAATGCAGAGATAAAGTGCCTTTTAAGGCTGAAATTACCTTCCAACCAATAAACATCTATGGGCAGTTCCAAATTTGCAAACTGGAAGGTAATCAGTCAGTTCTCTGAAAAAAATTCAAAGTTTGAGAACATTAATTTAAAAAAATCAAACTGATGAATTGATAAACATACCTCACCTAAAATTTCTGAACACGAATTCAGTCAACAAAAAAGTTAGTTTCAAAATGATGCCTTTGCCAAAGCAAAAAGAAAGTGGATAACAAAAATCAAATATCTCATCGATTGCAGATAGTAAAAAAAATTTAATCCAGTACTCACTGTAGGGGAAATGAGAGTAAAATACCAACTTTACTTGGGAACTGGTATTATTTTAGAACATGCCATAATTTTCAGCGCAAACATAAAATTCACTTGCGTATGAAATACACAGCTACCAACTCAATGCTTTAACACTGTTTATCCCTAAATTCAAATCATTTACCTTCTTAAATGACAATTGCTTTGCTTCTTATAAGTTATAAAAATTTATTATCAAGCCTGGTCTATACTTCTTATTATAATGGAGCTAGGAAAGTTAAAAACAGGGGGTCTATACACGTTTTTTCTAGGAAGTTTTAGATAGACAAGTAATACTTTTCTTATAGTTCCATGCGTTGCGGATTGTGTAGCGATATTCATTTTTTGGATTAAAGCCTAATTTTTGCGTTCTTGAAGATTTACAATTTATACACACTTGTCAATAAGCTGTAGCTGAGCATTGATTCTCTTCTGTACAGGTTTCTCATGCTCCAGCAATCCTGTCACATTCAGACTGTAATCATCTCTCCACTGTTGATGTTGCAACAAACTCTTGATGATTTGTGACAGACGAGCTGGGATGATGTGAGGGCTAAACATAGGCTCTGAGGAATACAATTCAAATTGATTATTGTCATTTCATGAATACAGTCTATTTTGCCTATTCTTTTAACAAATCACCCATTTCACATAAATTATTTTTTTTAAATCAATCATCCCCTTATACTTATAATGGCCATTTTCAGATACAAATTTTGGCAATGATCAAGATTAGAGATGGTTGGAGATCTGTTACTGCAAAGCTAAGCCTAGTCAATGAAAACATGGACCACAAGCTGATGATGATGAAAAACAAGAGAATACCTGGCAAGTCCCAGTGCTCTGTGCTTGATGTTGCTGACTTCATGGTTATGTCACAGATGTGTAGTGTGCTGTGAGCAGTGATCAGTGCAGGTCTATCAGATCCTGCCCAGTCAATGTCCACAACTTTGCTGATTTCTTTAGGACTTTTGATTGACTGCTGCATGGTACACTGTGGATAAGCATTTATTGTTCTGATTTGTAGGTAAGACTTCATTCTTTTGCTGTATTCTTGATTAATAATCTGATTGAATTTATACAAAGCAGTTAAACAAAAGAGCATTTAAAGAAACATAAGTTTATTTTGCCTACATAGTACCTTTTTGTATTTTTTGTTAATACTTTGTTGCAGCCACAATCTACTTTCAAAAGGTACTATTATGGTCTGCTGGAGTAACAGTTACCAAAAATCAAATAACTGTTGTTAGTGAATATTGAACAATAACATCTATTTAGAACTTAACAAAGACTATGTAAAAAGTACATAAAATTGCATGTTGCATTAACCATTTTAAGAGGGAAAAAATAAAGATCATTACAATAAACAAATTTCTAATGTATAAGAAAAAAGAATCCTTAAGAAAACACTAAAGACTTACCTTTCCCTCAAAACCAATCTCCCATATAATAACACCATCATTATGCAGGGTAAAAAACTTCATATTATCTCTCCCAGGGGCAAACTTTATCTTCTTGATCCATCCTCTATTTGTGGGTGTAGTTCTGAAAAAACAAATATTGTCAGCAGAATTAGCTTGGGTGGTTCAAAAATGTTAACATATTTAATAACAAATAAGTTGATTATTTTTCTCTTGTTTTGTCTAAAAAATTAACCTGTAAGCAGTAAATCGAACGAATGAACTGTCCTGATAAAAGATAATACTTATTACTGATCATCCTTTCATTTCACACAATGATAAACAATTCATGGACAGCGTACATAAAATCAATTGAAAAGAGGAAAAAGAAAAAAATCAAGACAAATCTTACAATACACAAATCAAACACTGCTCTAAATTAAATTCATAGCTCAAGCTAATACCTGGATATCCTTGCTTTAAGGTCCCACAAGCACTGAAATCCTTCAGAGTCTCCAAAAATCAATGTGTCACCTTTCCATGCAAGGGCAGTTATTTTTGCAAGTCCACTCTGAAATTTAATAGGCAACAGTTAACATGTTGTAGTCGTCAGACATCTTTAATAATTGACAAAAAAATATACCAAATCATATTCCTTGTTAGCAGGGCTTGATAAAATGCCCGAGCGCCGCTCGAAGAAAGGTTTTGAGGCTGCGGAAAGCTTTGCTAAGAGGGATCAAGAAAAATACATGAAAATTACTGATTTCATGATTTCTTTCTGTGAAGCCTGTGACGCTTTCCGCATCAGCAGATTCAGATCCATTTCCAGAAGCCTGGATCCAGATCCATGCATCTGTATCCAGATACATCAGCGGAACGAAATACCGGTTTTGTTTATGTTAGTTACGGAAACGGAGTTATCGTCCTTGCCTTGGGGAAAGCCATTATGACGTCGCCTTGGGTACGTTAGCAACAACAGACGGAAGCGATGCATTTCTTTTTTAAAACGAGTATAAATTAGAAAGTTATAACGACGGCACCATTTTAAAAGTCTTAAATTATTGATTTAATTATGTCTCTCCGAGTAGTCTAATCACTTTCGGCATCGTACGCAATTCGTTTATTTGCGTTCGTTTCAGACAGACAGCTGTCAATATATCATAAGAGTTATTTCCCCTCATTACCCCTAGCGCCGCTGCTTTACATCCGGGTTCTTACAAACAACAGCAGACGACAACAGTTTACACTCATCACCATGGCGTCGTTAAGCTTACGTGAACGAGTGAAGTGCCGTCTATGTGGTTTGGAGATGCAAACCAAAAATTATAAAAAGCATCTCCAAAGACAACACAAAGAAGAAGACACAAAAAATGTTCGGGGTTTGCAGCAAACATCGCTCAAAACCCTATTAAAACATTCAGCACAAAGCGAAAGTGGGACAGACGTCCAGCCTGGACCCTCTTCTGCTTCTGGTCCTAGTAGTACTCCCGAGCCCGACTCAGTTTTTGTTTTAGATAATTCATTAGAATTAGCCAAAAGTAAGTCAAATGTGTGTCTTTCACCCTTCTTATAAGGGGCCATCCATGTATCAGCTGACGCCCAGGGGGGAAGGGGTCCTGGGCCCAAGTGTCAGCTGAAACTCTAGGGACAGGTTGGCAGAAGCATCTCACTTTTTTAGACCTAACAATTAGTGAGGCTGGCAGTAATACCTCTTTAGCATAGACCTAAAATCTAGTTAAAACACCAATCTCATATCGTAACATTCTAATTGATAATTTACCGACAGTAAAAAAATGTTGTGATAAGTAATTTGATGCGAAATTGTCTAAATAAAGCCTTTTCGTGTGACTTTATTGATATCTGATGAAACTACAATATTTAGAGTGTCAGCAGGGGGGGGGGGGTTCTGGCCATACTATGTCAGCATAGTGTTGAGATGATATGTGGATGCCCTTTAATATAAAGTTCAATTAAATTAATATTACACAACTTTCACTTTTTGGTGTGTTTTTTTTGGATTGAAGGGCACACATTTAACATATTTTCCAACAATCTTTTTATAGGCCCACAAACAGAGGACATTGTTAAAGAAAAAAAAGACTCAAACTGCTTAAGTGAAATTTCAAAAAAACTGTCAGACTTAAGGCTGCAAGTGGCAGAAATAGAAACATTTGTTGCTGATGCAGATTTAAAAACATCATATCAGTATCAGCCTACTGTGGCAGTGGCAGAGTCACCACATGATCCCTCGCTGGATGTCAGGGTGGCTATGAAAGGGTGCCGAACAATTAGTGACCTCATAGAAACCTTCACTCTTGTGTATATGCAAGAATATGCAAATTTGATCTGCACTACTTGTATTCCTTCTCCACAAGATGAAGCATTCAGTGCTAAAATCAGTCGCAGTGGTGTTTTTTGGTATAATGTTGATCGGGTAGATGAAGATGATGTTCTTTCACGTGCTTTCAGAAATTTGAAAACTCATTTAATAGACCATTTAACTGGCAAAAAACACACTGAGAGGTTACAAATGAACCAAGAAAAAGAAAAAGAAGAACTAGTGTCTAAACCTGAACTGGAAATTGGCATGAGGATTGCCAGAACTGCTTACTATTTATATTTAAAAGCAAGACCATTTAACGATTTTGAATCAATTCTCCTCTTGCAACATCTAAATGACATCAAAATAGGTAATATAAACCACTCAATAGCATTTGTCAGGAAGTACTTGACAAGTGTTGCCAGTGTTGTCAGGGAAAGAAAGATTGATTTTCTTAAGACAAGGCTAACTCAAACAGGATATAGGCCAGCTTTAGCCATCACATCCGATTTGGCCACATATCGGCTCAAGTGTAGGAATTTCATGGCATCATTAACATGCATTCCAGACTGCAAACAACTTATTCAGGTGGTATATCTTGGGCAGCCAGTGATTGGACCTCGTAGAGGATTCGACCTGGCTGTCCAAATAAAAGATGAACTAGCTTGTCACAAAATTACAGCAATGCAAGTGGAAAGTGATGTATATGATGGGGCTTACTTACACGACCATGTGCCAGAATATTTGGACCAGCTACTAGAAGTCAAGGAGGGGCATATCTATCATGCCTACGATCCAATGCACAAGAGTGCCTTAGAGGACACGCATATCTCCAAGATGAAAAAATTTGAATGGACTGTCGCAACCACCACTACAGTCTGTGAGGCAATAAAAACTTTTCGTACTGGCAAAAATCACTACTTGCTCCAGGAAATTTGTGATAGACTGGAATGTCGCTTGGCGCATCTCAATCTGCTATCAGAAACAAGAATGGCCAACTATAAAAGAGTTGTATTTCAAAATTTCTTGACCAATTTCCATCCTATGATTGTTGGCCTGGAAACCATTCAAATGGAGAAATGTAGTGGTGCAGCAAAAGACAGAAGGGATGCAGACACAATTGCTGCTTTGAGAGGAAAACTGTTTAATAAACAATTTGTTCTGAGAACAACAGGTGCTTGTGATGTGTACATAGTGTATGGGTGTGTGGCTAATGCAGTTCAAACTGTAGACATGCTTCCTTGGGAAAAGTATGACCTTTTTATAGCACTCACTGACATTTTGCGGCAAATGACTCTCACAATTCAACAGTCAAATTGCCCTGGTTGTCAAGTGCAATCAAAATCAGACTGTGGTGCTGCAAAAGACATTGATACAGAGGAAATTACTGAAGAAGCTATGAACATTGATGCACAGGAAGAAGCACAGGGTGTCAAGAGTATGAGTAAAGACCAGGAAGCCAGTGCTGCTTATGATGATAAACACAGTGATGGTAAAGACAGTGATGATGAAGGTGATGAAGAGGCTGAAACTGCAGCATATGAAGATGATAGTTTTGACTCTATCAATGAGTTGCTTGCAGGAAATGAAGAAGGAACAGAGATGTTGAATGATGAAGAGACTAAAGATTCAAGAAAAGAATGTCTCTGGAAACACTACCATTCATGTCAGGTTGAGTTAAAGAATGGTAAATTTAAGGGTCTGTCTTTTCATGATGACCATGCAGACTTTACAGACACAGTTTTAGACAAAACAAGGGGTCAACATGCTTCTAATAAAAGAGTGAAAGAATCAGATGTGTTTGAAAAGACTGAAGATCTCTTAAAGGATTTTGCTCATGAACTGTGTGAAAAATTACAACAGAACACATTTTCAGAAAATGATAAAGAAATGATTGAGCATACCAGAATTTTGACAAATTTTGACGACTTAAAGAAGGTGGTAGGTGAAAAGGGACCAGTTGTTACAGCTGCAGAAACCTTCCCAAAATACATTGAGGCAGTGAGAGCACTACCAGTAAAAAACATTGAAAATATATCTGATGAAGAAATTCGTGTTCAGTATAAAGATTTTCTTCGTCGCTTACAAACAGTTGAAGTCAAGCATCCAAACAGCAAACAGTTAAACAATAAAAATCAAAGCAAAGAGTTGATAAAAATGTTCCTGTCCACCCAAGAGGAACTTTTCCTAAACATTGAGATTATCATGCATATTACAACTGTAGCAGCTATCAAAATTTCCACTGAGTCTGTTTTAGAATCAAATATTAGTGTGTTTGAGCGCCATTTTAACATAAGAAGGCCTCTGAAAGAAAAGACAATAGAGAAGGAAATGGAAGTAGCTATGAATGGACCAGTTCTTGTTGAATCTGATTCATTGCTTTTGAAAGCAATGAACAATTACTGGAATCGAGGAAAATGGCATTTTGTAAAGAGGAGTGATCTTAGAGACTTCTTTGGAGCAAATTCAAAGGTCCTGCAGAGATTAAAGAAGCAAAAATCAAAACTCCCCTTCATGTGTATTTAAGCTTTCCTTATTTGGATGGTTCATCATGGTTCATGTGCCTTAGATGTCATTTTTATTGAAAACATTTCAAACACAAACTTCTGCTATTTATTATCCACCATGCATTGATTATGCTGGATAATTTCATTTGTTATTATGGAAAGAAAATTCAACACAAAATATTATGATGGATGCTTCATGCTTAGGCATAATTTTGACTGTTTAAAGATATTTGAATTACATGTCTTCAATGCTGGTGATGTGTATGTTGGTTCAATTTGTTGGTTCATATTTGAATTGCATGTCTTCAATGTTGGTGATGTGTATGTTGGTTCATATTGTTGGTTCATATTTGAATTACATGTCTTCAATGCTGGTGATGTGTATGTTGGTTCATGCTGAAATTGAAATTTAAGGTAATTAAACCTATGTTGGGTGATACTGTCTGTTGATGCTAATTAAACATATCTTTATTCAAACAGAATATGTTAATTAAGACTCTAAAATGATGTTTATAGATCTAGGAGCTATACCTTTATGTCACATTGCATTTCTATAGAGCGGGTGTTGATTCGTGGCAACATTTTTTGGAGAAAGGTTTGGGTCTGAAAATTTTGCTCGCAGAAAGGTTTGACATTTTATCAAACCCTGGCGTCAATATACCTTGACTGAGTGGGATGTATGACTTGTGCTATACCTTGGATTATTGAGACACATACAACTGTCTGAATATGCGGAATACATCACAAAATTTTCTGTATGTGGCTCATGCCAAGGAGCTATGGCATGTACATAACAGATGTTATAGCTGGCCTGATACCCAGGATAGGCACCTGGGTAAGCACAAACCTTTGGGTCCCAAACCGGGGGAGGGTTTCAAAACAGAAAAAGTCCCCAAACTGACAAAATCATGGGACCACTTAAAAGGGAATGAGCCATGTACACATTTCATCCAAAATGTTTGTGTGGAAGTGCTATGTTAAGCAGTTAGTTGACAAGAAAAGGATCAATGTTAAATTAATTATTCTATTGAGTAAAACTTAAGGCTGTCTTGAGTCTTGAGACTGTTAACATTTACCTGTGATGAGAGGAAAGCCAGGAATGTCCTCATATTTAAGTTCAAACTTCTCTTCAACAACATCAGCGATACCTCCTAGACCAGATCCACAGATGATGCCAACAGTTGGACGATATGAAGTCAATCCTAAGATGAGATCTTTCATACCCTCAATTTCTTCATAGGTGTAGCTAGAGGAAAGAGAACACACACACAATATTAATTTGGAAAATGTTGGAATATTGTTTTAATGAAGAAAATATAAGACTTTGGTTCATCCCCTAAATCACAGGATGATTAAGTGAAAATTTAAAAAAGAGTGAGATTATTTCATCAACAGCTGACTCAACTTTCCTCGGGTCATCTACCGTATGGTGTGTCGTCAAGCATATATGTTGTGTTCTTAACCAGATAAGTTTACATTAGTGCATGATGATACTAACGATAATAAATTTTCATTTGAAAAAAACAAACTTTTACTATGTCTTTAATAATGCTGCACACCATCTTTTTACTAATAAAAAATGGTCACCACATAGATAGGAACGGACTCAGATTTTAAAAAAATAAAAAAAGAGTGAGATAGAAAGTGTGAGCATGTGAGAGTGACTTTGTCTTGTTTGGCTCCGATGACAAGGAAAAATAATAATTATGCCACCTTATCATTTTCACATTTCCTATCATAATGTTGCATGTATTGTACTTAATGTTACATACATTAAAAAATTAAGGAACATCTCTAAAACAGTCATCTATTGTCATTTCAAAATAAGGAATCTGAAACCAATTCTTCTTTTGGACATTTATAGAAAAGTGACCCATATTTGCTGTATACATCAATATTCCAGCTTTACCTAGTGTAGCAACTTTGTCTCTTGATTGTGTAAGTTTTTTTTCTTTTGTGAAGGGAATTTCTCCATCAGCAAATGATAGATAATTACGGTGACAGTGTTTCTGAAGACATTTATATTGCAACACATGGAATGTAAGTGTAACAACTAGGATTATATTGCAACACATAGAATGTAAGTGTAACAACTAGGATTATATTGCAACAC
>JAUUEB010391756.1:0-12206 GCA_032362205.1 Clione limacina
GATTTAGCTGGGTTGATAAGCCTGCATTTTATGCTATTTGGGAAATCTTCTTTGTGGTCTTTTATAGTTATGTAGGCATATAGAATATAGAATATATATGTTTTGTGTTTTTATCGTAGGTTTGAAGACAGCAAGTCACCGAGGCATCATTAACAGTTACTGGGGCCTTGGTAAACCAGGACAATACTATGGCGCTGGAGCACGGTTCACATACAGCAGACGGACTGGTTCTTGTAATGGAGCGTGTATCTCCGCTGAGGGGCCAACAACAGAGAACATTGTTGTCCAGGTACATTTATATCATGATAAATACATAAGTAATACGCAAGCAGTACACAAGTACAGTCAAACTTGGGGATTTGGCCACCTGACAAAACTTGCCACATTCCTATCCCGGTCAGTCCGTCATCCCCCATGTTTTTATTTTATTTAAAAGTCATTACTAAAGCGACCAACTGGCTATCGTAGCCACGGTCAGTCTTTTAAGTCACACGGATCCCTTTTTCCTATTTAAAAGTCATGTCTAAGGCGGTCAGCAAGTTTTGCAAAAACTGCTCGAAAGTTATGCCAAAATAAACTGTAATAACAAAATGTGATTGTTGCTTCATTGCTTATTCAGTTGCCAGTTAACAGTAGCAGCGGGTGGAAGGTGTCAACGTGAATACAACATTCGGGTATTCATATGATTGGAATATCAATAACACCTTCATCTACACAAGTATGACACAAGTAGTACACCACATGAACATGTAGTACACTAATAGTGCACAAGTATGACACAAGTAGTACACCACATGAACATGTAGTACACAAATAATGCACAAGTGGTTTAATGAGTGGCTGATATTTATATATTTTGATTTTTATTGATAAAGAATCCGTACCTGTATAAAACGAGAATTACTTGTATTCCACAGATTCTCTACTATGGCAAGAATCCAGGTATTTCATATGAGTTTGTTCTGCCAAACCACATTCCTTTTACGCCTTTCGATGGAACGTCTAACAACGTGAAATCTGGGGCACTTATTAAATCAGTGTCATCTTTGCCAGCAACGACAGTGCAGTCTTCTGGTACCGTGACGTCATCTTCCTCTTCATCAAAACGTCGTCCTACCTTTCAACGACGTCATCATCGTCGCCACAGAAACCGGTCAAGGAACTCTGGAACAGTGCAAAGATCTTTTAAGGGAGAACGTAACACAGGACCTCAGGTAATTACTTGTTAGCTTCTTAATCACACTACGAAAACATACACCACGGCAGCAGATGATTATGGTATCAAATCTAGATCGTGCCAGATCGTGTCATACCTATGTTTCTAAAATTGATCATTTAGCAGTGGTTTAATGTTGCAATTGGCATTGAGGGATTCATGCTAAGACTGATCGAGGGTAAACCACACATGTTTTTGCGATATGTATACTAAGATATCAAACTGTTGGTCGAGTTAGATATGAATTGTAAACGTGGTCTGAGCTTATCCTTTGATGGTATTACTTGGCGTTTTAAAAGTGATTTAAAAACAAGTTTTGACCCTGATTCCTGATGTTTTAGGTGACATGGTGACTATTGATTGTTTTAGGCGATGTAAGCTACTCACTAAGTGAGTAAAAAATAGAGAAATAAACAAAACAAAAGACTTGGGTAATTGTTTCTTTTTCGCAGTACATTTGCTGGTTCTGCAATGACGTGTTGTTTGAGATAAACTTATGATATCCTTTATCTTAAGAAACATTAATAATTTAATATTGAAACTATTTACAAATAAGTCATAAAAACGTCAATGACTTGATTGGTGCTCCTAGATTAACGATGGTTATACAATAATTTGTTCTCTCAATAAGCAATGTATTTGTTTCATAGTATGGACGCTCTGAAGGTCGCCCAGTCGCAACTTCTGCCCAAGAGGCTCACATTGAAGTTGGAGTAAAGCACCAGTCACGATCACAGCAGAGAACTCGACCATACGACTACAATGGATCTAGATACGGAGTACACACTCTTGGAGGAAAAGGACTCAGCTACACTGCTTCTGTAAGTATAAAATATAAAATTTATTGTCAATTCCTGTTTATCGATATTCTATGTTAAAGTTAAGAACGTACGATCAATAATGATATAAACTTTTTGGGGAATAACCCAACACATTCCACAACTTGTATCTACTGATATTACTTCTGTTATTCATAAAAAATATACACAAACGTGCCTTGTGTTGGAAAAATTTGAAAAGAATATAGACGTTCCATTGATTAAGTTTAAGCTAGTTTGAGACCCACCTCTATGACTTTTTACCGTCAAATAACAGCAAAAGCTAAATAGTATCACTATTATATCCCCAGAACGGCGAAAAACGAGAAATAGCTCCCACCAACGGTCGGATCATCAACAGGTACCAAACAAGAGGTAACAATGTAAGACAAGCTCCAGTACCGCAGTATGTATCCGGCACCAGAAATTCTCAAACATACAATAGACAGTCACAATACCAGAGGGTGAGGGCCAGACCGTCTTACACAAGAGGAAATGCTGTGAGTAGCAGAAAAATTTCAAAATCACATTTTGTCCTTAACATTTTATTTCGTGCTTTCCAATTGCAAAACAGAAACAAAACTTACATCAACAAAAAATTTTATCTGGTAAATATGTGACAAATATGTAAGTAAATTGATAATTGGTTGATACTTTAAAAGATAGTTGAAAAATCGTAATAGTACGATTTAACCACGACTGCAACAATCTGAGTTTTCCAATAGATACCATTACCAATATGTGAACTTTTGCTCATAGCATTTGACTAATCATAATTTTGCTCTATCTCTTTTGTTTCTCATACGCAGGCGCAATCTTTTGAAGGCAGTCCATACACCTCAATCACTCGACCACTGCCAGCCGGTCAAGGTCAAAGCTCCTATAGATGGAAGATATCAGGCTTGACTGAATGTTCCAGGACTTGTGGACGAGGTGAATTGACTTTTGTACTCATTCCTTTGTTCTCCACTAATGACCACATCATCTGGCGCGTCTTTCTTTTATTGTTGTTGTGACCTTTAGTAGTCTTTCATATAGTATTTCATTGGTGATATTTGTTTACAAGACTTAGCATTTTTGTATATGTCCAATCCAGTTTCTTACTAAATAAGTAAGTAACTTGCCAATCGGAAACAATTCTAATTAAAGGGATGTAACAATTTTTCGGTATCTACGGGTTATCTTAATAGTTATTACCCCTTCATGAAATGATCAGAAAATTGCAAAAATTCGTAAAAAAAAATCACACACAAATCGCAATAAACAGTAGAAAACGTGGCAGATGATAAAAACACACAAATTGCGACAAATGATAAAAATCGCAGTGACAAGCTAATCGTTGCATGCTCTTGTTGGACATTATCCTAATGATTGACGTCTTCTATTTCAGGACAGCAAAACACCAACATCGTGTGCATCTCCACCAGTACCCGGACTGTTATAGTTACATCTGATAACTGTGCCAATTCACGCAAGCCAAGAACACAGACTGTAGAGTGTAACTCTCAGCCCTGTGAACCAGCGTAAGTACTGTTCATCTAGTTGTTTAATCTTATTATTTTCACTTGTGTTGATCTTCGGATGGCTTGATGTCTATTTTGGTGTCACCGGCACGGCGTGCTCCTTTGTTCAATAACAACTAAAAACGTGTCTATTGACTTCAACGTTTGTGACGAAGTTCACACCACTGCCTAGGCCACTTACTTCTTTAAAAATGTGATACAAATGTTGATTTTATTTGCTACTTTATATCGCCGTAATTTTGTTACTTCTACTCATCGGCTTGTTCCTTGATGTTGGCAAAAATAAAGTCGCTTACCTAAACTACACATGTTTCCACCCCACCCCATCCCCTCCTCCTTCCTCAATGACTTAACACATATACAAGTGCAAACTCTACATAGGTCACGCTAATTTACTACGAAAGACAATGGAAATAAACCACGTTTCAAATGCAATAATTTGAAATTTCATTATTACTGACTGACGGTTGTGTTGAACTTCGGATGAATTGATCGATTTGTCTATCCACCACATCAACTAGTCGACTGGATATAGATCTTACTAAACATGTTATATGTAAATCTATATGGTTTGTGTTTATGATGACTGTAAGTGCTTGTATTTCTTCATTTTGTCATCTTTTTTTCAAACTAAAATTCAGCCAAAGATTATGTTTACTATCTTTGACATTGTGATAGATTATGTTTTCTATCTTTGACATTGTGATAGATTAAGTTTACTATCTTTGACATTGTGATAGATTATGTTTTCTATCTTTGACATTGTGATAGATTATGTTTTCTATCTTTGACATTGTGATAGATTATGTTTACTATCTTTGACATTGTGATATCTCTTATCTTACAGATGGGAAGCCGAGGACTGGTCTGAGTGCAGCGTCACGTGTGGTTCAGGCACACAGACAAGGACAGTAGAGTGCAGACAAAGATTCTCACCTACTCTAGTCCTCAAAGTATCAGCTGACCAGTGTGGGGTTGTTGACAAACTAGCTGTAGCTCAGCAGTGTGATAAAGGACAATGTTCAATGTGGAGGACTGGTGATTGGGGCGAGGTCAGTTCAATATTCTATACCATCCAGAGTATTTAAGCTAGAAAGCATGTCATGTATTTGAACTTAAGTTGTAAAAATGAGAGGTCTTAACGATGTCTTCGTTTTAAGTATACTGTGAATTTTATAAGATAGGGTAAAATAAATTGAGAAGCAGTGAACAAAACTTGGTATTGAAAAGCGTTTGAGCATCAAACAATGCAAGAACTGTATCACAATATCGCCATATCAACTAGCAAGAATACCTTATACAGTCCTGATATCATGATATACAGTCAAACTCGCTTAAATCGATCTTTTTGAGAAGCACCATTTTCTCCGTTTAAACAAAACCGCTATATTTCAGTAAAATTACATATTATGCTAGGGGTCAACAAGCAGAAGGTATACGACTACGACGTGTGTCGTGTGCGGTTTAAACAAATTTACTGAATAATAATATATATGCAGTCTGTTGGCGTCGTAGTCTTGAAATGGAATGCACAATTTCGACAACCTAAATCCAGGATCTATTAAAATAGTATAACAAGATACTTAAGTTCTCAAAGATTGTCAAGGTAATTGGATTTCAAAGCAAAGCAGGTGAAAGAGTTGTCCAAGAAGCACGGCATAGACGTGGCATAAGCTCGAATCTAAAAGTATAATAGTTATAAACTTTGATTTTTCATGCCGTTCATTAAGAAGGAATCTCATCAAAATTAACTACAAAATCAAGTGAAAAAATGTCAGTGAAGATGTTCTTTACTTTTCCATCACCTTTCTACTTTTCTTAGTTGGTATGACCAAACTGATATCATCCACAGTGCTCAAAAGAATGTGGTGGGGGACAACGTACACGAAATGTTGACTGTGTAAACCAGATCAACGCTCAAATTCCAAGTGAATACTGCTCAGAGGCTAAACCACGGGAGACTGAGTCATGCAACACAATCAAGTGCAGTTCACAGTGGTGGCTATCAGGATGGACTAAAGAGGTCAGTTGTTTGTTTAAAGAAAACTGTTTTCTCTATTTTCCCCACCTGTTCTATGGATTGGGTTTTTAAGTGTTTAACACCCCTGTGTAGTTTTAATGACACAGGCTGCTATTTGCTATACAATAATTTTAACAGCTTATTATTATTATTGTTCGAACCCACGCCAGTAACACTGTAGTCATCTATAGCCGATGAAGGGAACTTACCACTGTTCAATCCTGGCCTGAGTTCAAAGAGCCAACTTCTAGTTATAATCTTTCCATAATTTGACCTTTATGAATTTAGCGTATGTAAATCATATTGAAACAGAGGAATTTAACATGTTTCTGTTTCTCATACAGTGTTCTTCAACATGTGGTGAAGGGGTCAAACGTCGTGATGCTGTGTGTATGGATGACTCTGGGAATAGCCTTAATGAGGATAGATGTTTCGAAGAAGAACTGCCTTTGCTAGAGGAGACTTGCTCCAGTGACGTTGGCTGTAAGGGGATCTGGTTCACCGGCCCCTGGGCCAAGGTGAGTTTAGAGCAGTTAAAGTGATAGGTATTCAACTATTTATTATTATCACTTCTTTCATCCTCATTATTTGTCTCTGACAAGAATTTAAATATGTTCACTCAAAAAATGCATTGTCACCAGACATATCAATGTTTCAACTCAAATATTTTTTGTATTTTTCACATTCATTGATAGCCCGGTTGTTTCACTGTTGTCTTTTACTTCATCTATTTGTTTCTGATGATTATTTTAGGTTTCAGTTCTTAGAACAGTGCTAATAGCATATCTAATGTTATTGATATTCTTACCTTCAAATTCAATTGTAATACCTGCCAGACCCTTGTTTTGTCAAAATTAAAAAATAAATGTAATTTTGAACAGATAAAGCGATAGCACGCATCATTGTCCTTTGATGTTAGTCAAATGCGATGTTTCACCTTGGAATTTGATAGTAGCTTTTTGATGCAAGTACATGTTGGTGAGGAAGCGGATTTCCTTTAAGTCAAATTTTTATCTCTAAGGGGTGTAATCGAACAAAAGCTTCGAAGAAACCAGTGAAGATATGTTTGTCTCCCCATACTTTTTTAGATATGAGTTATAAGCAAAAATGTGTTGGGCAAATGCAAAACATGAATGCATAAAAAGCAGTTCACTTGCGCAAAATTCAATCGGCTATAAGAAAATAACTTTGTTCGAGCTGAAGCAAATTTGTCTTCTGTGTAAAAACAAATGGTTCCTTACCAATATCTTTCTAATTGGTCACTTTATTTATGTTGAGAAACACACTGTTTATAAAAATACATGTAAAACACTGCTCTTATTTTTTTTGCACAGTGTTCAACCAAATGTGGAGAAGGTACCCGTCAAAGACAAGTGGCGTGTATACAAAAAGACAGTTTTGGTATGGAAATAGTACAAGATGAGGATTGTGATGAATCACAACGGCCAGACTCACAAGAAGATTGTTCCAATACAGATTGTAGTGCTGTCTGGTACATTTCTACTTGGTCAAAGGTAAGATTTAAGCAAAAAGGAAATCACATATTTACCCTTTAACTTTGATCAACAGCTACAAAAAACACTATTTGTCTATTAGTATCTACTGTAAATCTAATGATGGTGGTTTTCATACATATATATATTTTTTTTATATATGTATTCAGCAATTTGGGTTATAATTTTCTGTTATTCTATGAGTGATCATACTGTATGTTGCTTTATGAGTGATTATATTTTTCTGTTTTTCTATGAGTGATTATACTGGTCAATGGTTCTATGAGTGATTGTACTTATCTGTTGTTCTAAAATATTGTAATTTATGTTGTTCTATGAGTGATTATACTTGTCTGTTGTTCTATGAGTGATTATAACTTCTGTTGCTCTATGAGTGATATTTGTAAATTGTTCTATCAGTGATTTTTCTTAGCTGTTGTTTTATGAATGATTATTCTTGACTGTTGTTCTATGAGTGATTATACTTTTCTGTTGTTTTATAAGTGATTAGTATAATGTTCTGCTATCTGTTAGTGATTATAATTTTATGTTGTTCTTTGAGTGATTTTATTCATCCGTTGTTCTATGAGTGAGTTCATTAACTATTGTTCTATGAGTGATTATACGTATCTTTTGTTATTTAAGTAATTACATGTATATGTTGTTCTATGAATGATTATACTGTTCTGTCGTTCCAGTGTTCTGCAACATGTGGAGATGGAGTGCGTACTCGGGAAACTCGTTGCTTGGATGAGAAAGAAGTGTCATCAGAATGTGTGGAAACACTCAAACCTCACACACAGGAGTCCTGTTCACTGTCACCGTGCTTAAACATTCAACGTACAGATAGATATGTCGACAGGACAGAAAATAAGCGACAACGGTCGAGCAAAAACCGTGCAAGTGTAGAAACAGAAAAGAAAGGTAAGCTTGGCACATTTAAAATAATTTAGAGATTATTGAAATCGTTAAAACAGTATACAACATACTATAGCAGAGAAGATCCAAAGAGTCTTTAAGTTTATTCTGATATAATAATTCACCCTTTGCTTTTTTTGATAAACAATGTTTTCCCCCTTTCTTGGCACCTTCTTTTTTTAATTTATTTTAAATCATGTAAATCAGCACAAACCTTCATTCTTTTTCCACCTATATCCTTTGCCTGCTTTGAAGTGACACTTTATTTGCTTTCATATAAGCCAGGGGTTTACTTTAATTATGCTAAAAGAGAAAAAAGTGTTGGACGTCTACTATTAATTAGACGTTCTACTCTTCTTGGTCTATAGGCAACGAAAATAGCTATGTGGAAAGTCGAGCACCTGAAGAATCGGTCAGCTTTAAACGACAAGAGAGAGAAAGAGACATTGTAGACAATTTTGCAGATGGAAGAGAAGAAAAACAAACAAAAGTCAGGGCTGGACTTATAATTGGTGATTATTTGTGCACTTGATACCAACATTCTACCCTAAGTGCAGTGAATGATGACTTCAATATAGCATGTCCACCCTATATCTAACACATCAAACAATACTCAACTAACATAAAAGTTTAGATTTAAATCAAAATTCCTTTATTCATAAATACTAATAATACACAATATCAAGAATAAATCCTAACATTACAACAAACTGCAGTATTTATAACTACCTTTACTGAGCTCTCATAACTATTAAAAAACAAAAGGTAGATGAATCTGAGCGAGCTTTCATTCAAGCTTGAACATCTTACATTATGTGTTTGTTTCTTTTGTTTGATCGCTCATAGCTCAAACAAAGTTAACTTTAGTTCGTTAAATGACTTTGCTTTAGTGATCTGCTTAAAACACTATGTCATTTATTTAACCCATTAGTGCTTCCCTTTGCCCAGATGGGGACTCAAATAACGCAGGGAGGCATGGTGGGTTCAGGGAATACGCACTTTTTTGTATTCAAGAGGGCGTGGGTTCGAATCCGTTCAGTGACTCGTGTTTGCTACCCCTCTATACTACAGTCCTTGTTTGAGACGTTAATGTAGTACCCACATTGCATGTGACCTTCATGTGTTGCGAAAGGCGCTAAACACTTACACTCCCTCACACACTCAGATAAAGAATCTTTCCAATACTGCAGCCTTCATGGCCTTCACTGTGTTTTGCAGACATTATATTCAAATCAGCTAAAGTCGTTCCTGAACAACCACACACCATATTATCATAAATGCATTTTATGAACAAATCCGCCTATTTGCTCTGAAAGCCCAGTTACGTATAAGCCCGGCTAAGCACAGTCCAGGACAAAGGGAAACAATCATTAATTTTTACATAATCAAGGTAAAATGAAGTTGTGTTCCTTTACCATTTTTTATCTGTTGCAAAAATGAATCTTTCTTATACAGTAAGGGTTTCAACAAAACTGTAACGACCAGTTTTGCGTTTCAGTAAACACAGAATTTTGTTGAAGTTATGTATAGTTATTGTACAAAAACTATAGGATTATAGCCAAAGGAATAAACCCACTTACATCAGCATGAATGAATGTATTTCAGGGTTATTACCTATAGGTGTAAAATTCAAAATCTGTTTGTTTGTCTCATTTCCCAACCGTTTTTGCTATTTCCTCTATCTTTTTTGTCTTTTGGAGGTTATTTCGGTGATATTTCTGGGTACACGTTGAAATCAAACAGGCAAGAGTTTGTGTTCGTTTAACACAAACCTTTTATCTAAAATTATAAAGGAAAAATCAGGGACGACAGTTGTTTCGTTTGAAAGGATTTTTTTTAAAATGAGGTTCGTTGAACACCGTATCTACTGTAACTTATAATGGATTCTGGTAAAAGCTAAACCCACTCTATACAACAAACGTTATTTTTCTTTATAGATAATTAACATCATAATAATTTTTGTTGAAAGCAAATGTACAAAGTAATACAAGAAAATATAACACTCTACTCCATTTAGTTTGACCGGCTAGTTTTGTTTAATTTTTAATCTGATAGAGAAAATAAACTTAATTATTCAAGATCTTAGAGTCAGAAAGTAAATTTTTTATAACATATTTCATAATTAAAGTAAAGTCCCCCATAGTCATAACTAACTGAGCTTTGGGTAATCAGGAGTAAGAGTCCTGACTTTTTTAGGCATACAACATTTGAGGTAGTTGGCCATTGCTTTCCTAATTGACTTTACTTCGCTTTATTATCCTAAATAGGTTAGCTACTCATTTTCCAGCTGGGCGCTGAGTCCACAGGACTAATTTGACACAAAATATGGCCGACACGAGATTTCAAACCTGCAGTGTTCTTGGTGATAGAATGAAGCTCTTGCTGACTGAGCTATCTACGACCCATAAATACCAATTTGAAAATGTATGATCTAATAGCCTAGTGCTATTAGCTCTAACATTTAAGCTTACACACTATTTCAAGACAAATTATCTTTGATAAAATATATAACTAGCATAATATGAAAAAAACCTTTTTCAAATAGCATTTATTCTATTATCCATAACATATCTTCTACATGAAATTAAGAGTTTATTTTTATATCCTCAGTCTCCAAGGTGTCTAGTAACTGCAAAGACAAGCATTACAACTGTCAGCTGGTAGCACAGTCTCGCCTGTGTAGCTATAAGTATTATGAAGATCTGTGCTGTTTGACATGCACCCAGTTGAAGCGCTCCAAGAGATCAATTGTTGAGTAGTCACAAGAGATCAATTGTTGAGTAGTCACAAGAGATCAATTGTTGAGTAGTCACAAGAGATCAATTGTTGGGTAGTCACAAGCCAAGAGAAATATCAAGCTAATGACTTCACTTTGAAACGAGTAAACAAGTTCCTTTATAAATGCTCAGAACATTGTCAATGAGTGATTGGGCATGAGAAGAGATATCTACATGATGCACAAGGTCCAGCATATTGCAACTCACTATACTAACAAATGCACAAGTCTGTTCAGTTATGAGGCTGCTAAGATATCTCGATGATTTAAAACTGTTTAACAACTGGTCCTGGTGTTTTAATCCGCTTTCTAATGATGGATGGAGTTCTCAAACTGTGTCGTTATTTCAATGACCAACAAAAGCGTGTTGACGTTACCCTATCAGTTTAATTACTGACCAAAAACAAAAGACATATTTTTCATCCAGAACCCAATTCATATGATTGTGAAGATTGTATTTAATTTTTTTAAAGTACGAAAAAGCGTTTAAATTGATGGTTTGCATGGATATGCTTGAAGATGATAAGATGGAATAAAAGATGAATATCAAATGTAAAAAAGAATGAAGTTCTTAAAAGAACCTCAGTCCCAGTAATCTACACACTTTGGCAGTGCTCAATCATTAAGTAAATAAGAATAGTAGAGTAATGTTCTAAGAAGAAAGCCATGTCAGTAAAATTACATATTCTATTAGCTTATCAACACATGTAAGTATACTGACAAGCAAAGATTTGAATTAAACAAACGTTTTCACAGTTAAATGACCTAATTATTATGCAGTTCTAAACAATGCACAAACCTTGAATGAAAATAAAGATGGAAGGCATATAATTGCTATCATCTAATGCTAGATGTCTGTCTTTTTCTAAAACTTTTCTGTTTATCGACATATTTTCGTCTGACACAATATATTTGGTATTTAACAACTTGAAGATTCCTCATTTGACTGTCAACGTGTGTCAAACTACAAAGGGGTAAAACGTTGTATATAAATTCAATAAATGTGTTATTTTTTGTTGAGATTGTTGGTGACATTGTGATGATTGATAGCTTGTTGTTATTCATAATGTTGTGATGATTGTTATAATTTGTTTGCATTGAAAATTATTTATGTATGACCTCTTTTTTCATTGGAAGGAATTGATATGCGTGTTTGTGTAATATATTGCTCAAGACTACTTAAGACATAATAACCAGTTCTAGGCTCCAAGCACTTGGCAAGCACACCCATCAACTGCTGCTAGAACCTGGCAAATTTAATTGGTGCTAAATACCTACAACATGGAAAACATCCCTAGTTGGATTATGTGAAACTGGTTTACAGGTGAATTAACTTATAACAAAAATTAGCTAATAAATACCTCTTTTCTTTAGAAAGCTGAATTATTCTGACCATAAAGGTATTGCTGCAACTCATACTTGGTGGAGTAATTTGTATTTGA
>JAUUEB010391867.1:0-12204 GCA_032362205.1 Clione limacina
ATGCAGTAATAAAACATAAGCGATGTAAACATCTTTAAAGACTTAATAGGCATGAGAATGTGCAGATAATATGTATATCCACAACTAAGGCCCAATGCATAAGATACTGCTAATAGAGCACGGAATATTTATGTACACAAAATGTTTGCTTACATTAACTAATTTCATCAAATCGAAATTGAAACTTAAGATGTATTTTATATCTGAAAATGAGTCTGGTTAACCCGGTGTGGGTTTACCCGTTTCTAAAGCTAGCTAACTCGTATGTAACTCCTATTACAGCTATTTTAGAATCTTAGTAATTTTAGCAACTGGTGAGGTGACAAAGCGTGAAGGATTCAAGGTTAGTTTATTTGTGACGATGTCAACATAAATACAACACGTCTGCCAGGCGGACAGGTGTTATTTGGTTACATTTATGTTTACAATGTAAAGTGACAAATTCAGCAACCAAAGCACATGTGAGTTTATATTATTTCTTCATTCAATAATAATATGTAGACTGTTTTCTTCTCATGACTAATTTATAATTTAATATTTGAAATCGGTAATATGTGAAGATTTTCATTTTGGTTGTATATTTGATGTTCATGACTATGGTCAGAAATATGGTTTGTTGCAAATTCAAATTGATGATATAAAATATTATACTCAATAGAAATGTCTAGACCAGGTTTTTTAATCCAATCAATTTTAATCGCGTCACAAAATGGATGTTATATATCATGACTTGATTTAATAAGTCTCAGTTTAAGAAAATAAAAACACACGGGCATGTATCAGTTTTTATGTATTTACATTATACCTTGTTAGGCTAAATGACAATGAAAAGACTAGAACAAGTGTCGTTCAATACCATTATTATGTTATATTTCACTGAAGCAGTCTAAATATAAGAATAATTCATGATGTTAGATAACGGCCAACATTTGGGATATACTATTGGGAAATGAGAGGTTTTGGTCCACCATCCCTGAATCAACCGGACTTTGATTTCAATGCTCCCTGGGAGACATAGACACAAAATTGTGCGTTTTCCACGTTTACTGTTGACTGCAATATATTGTTAGGATATGTTCTAAAACACAAAAGATTAGTGTAGAGAACCCCCCCCCCCTCCCTCCCTTCTTCTCTAAGTGATAAGAGTATGAATTAAGTGTTTAACAAAAGATGATCATGTAAAGCTGTTGCTATTGCAACATCACCTAACGGATCTTGAACTCGTTCGAGCTAATAGCTGATGAACCAAAGAAAGAAAGTGGAGACAGCTAATATCCTTGATAAATATACAAATTATGTGTGATTTTTAACATACATAATCTACCAAGCAAAAATATTATTCACAATATTAGTTTTTTTCAAAACAACTGAAAAATAAACAAAATGTTTAAGTTATTTGCTTCAGTAAGGAAACTCCAGATGACGTAAAGATTTGAGTTTTTTAAAGGAAATGTTTTGTTGACGTCGGTTTTGTAATGCTTTGTTTGGTTAAACTGAACAAATCGTCGTATTGTAAGCTTATGTTTCGCTGAACTTTAAGTACTTAGAAAAAGATAAAAGTAAATAAGTGAACAATATCACAGAGATAATTTGATATACCCATGCAGTAATCAAAACAGAAGTAATTCGAAATTCTTAAAATTATTTTACAAAACAGTTTGGATTATAGTAGAGATTGATAATTTATTTATGGTAAAACCCATTACATATATTGGAACATTAATGTACTTAAACACTACCGTAAAACTTGGATTTGTGAATGTAATCCCGAACGTTATTTTTAGAATCTTAGTAATCTTAACAAATGGGATAGGTGACGAGGCGTGAAGTTAGGCCATTATAAAAATAACAACACGACAGTCGACAAGCGGGGTTCTTGTTACAAAAACTTAAAACTGTTTTGATCGTCATTCCCACTAAACCTCGAACATAAATGGATAGTTACATATTAAGAACCCAAAGTAAAAGTGAGTTGCTTGCTTATCATGACTCTGTTTATAACAAATCATATCTAGGAATATCAAGCCGGCGCGTATCGAGGAGAAATTGTGCCATAAATACCTCCTCCCCCCACACACATGAGTGGTAAATACGGCAAAATGCTATTAATGTAATCCATTTACACCGTACCCCCCACCCCCCCAGTTTAAAATCCTAGATACGCGCCTGTCGACGAGCTATTCCAGTCAGCGATAGGGTAGTGGGGGAAAAATCCAGATGATACAGTAAAGTTGAAGATTTTAATCATCTTAGGTAAAGTTTAGTTTTTAATGTTTTTTTCCTTGAATAAATTTTACACAAGTCAACTGTTTACATTACTAATACGACTTTTTGACACCACAATATGGTAGACATAAAATAGAATAGATGAAGTATCCCTCATACCGATATAATTTTTCTAGCGGTCAAAATTGTCAGTTGTTGTTTCCACGTCTCCCATAATCTTGAAAAAACGTTTATTTTTAAATTCAGAAAAGTCACATGGTAAAGTAGGTAATATCCTAACTAACGTAACAGTTGAGAAAAGTAATTATATATGTCTGCGACGCTTGTAATAACAAAATTTATTATTTACAAAATGCACATTTTACTTCATCATTAATATCAGTGTATTTAAAAGTGAGTTAAATAGACCAATGTACTTCTACATCGAGCCATATGCCGAAATTATATTTCGGTATTAATTTGATTTATCGGGCGGCATAATGTTCAACTCAGTAGATGTTAATATTCTGACACACAAAATAGCATACATTAGAAAAGATTAGTAGTCGTAGAAAGTACAACCACACACAGCAGACAAACGTAACAAAGAACATAAAGCAAACCACTCAAGAGCCTCTGTCAAAATATTTTTCAAAAAGTTAGGAAAGTTATTCTTAGAAGGTCCCTAGAAGAGTATGAGTGACATATTTTGGGGACCTACTTCCAACGATGCGTCCACTGCGTAAATGACGTATCTGAAAATCATAAAGTGACATAACTCTTTCAAAATAGATAACAGCTTTTAGGGACCAACGAATTACGCCTCTGTGCAAGATTTCAGACTATCTTTGACGATGGAACCACAGCGTGTTTGCAAAACATTAACGAAGATATACAGCAAAATACTCAAAGGGGTCATAACTCTGTTTTAAATAGATTATTCAAACAACTCTGAAATCTGATTTTAGATAGTCACTAGAAGAGCCTATTTGCAAGATTTCAGATTCTCAACTCTCAAGAATTAACAGAGATTATATTGCAAAAGAATTCTTGAAGGACCATAACTGCGTGATTGTTTTTACAAATATTTCTCGATTTAGATAGCAGAAATGTTATACCCGTTCTCTACCATACGTTCAAGAATAAAAATCGATCCGAGAGAATTACTCAAGTTATCGCGTAAACAGACAAACAGGCAGACAGACAGACAGACAGACAGATAGACAGACAGTCAGACACATACACACACACACACACACACACACACACACACACACATACACACACACATTGACAAGAAGAAAATATAACACTGCACAATATAATTGTGCGTGGAAAAAGTACTTACCACTAACGCAAGGTTAACAGTTCGGCAAAGTTGAGACTAATGCAATTAATCAACATATCTTAGAAGGTAATTTTCTCGACCAATTAGGGTCGTAAGTCTTAACAACAGACAAAAAAACGATACAAAATAACAATGACCTACAAGATTTTTAGTACTCATTTATTATAACTAACAAATATACAAAGAAATTACTTAATTCAATTATAAATATTTCAAAAGGTTACCAATTGTCATATTTCACTTCGCTTTTCAAATACTTACGATGACATTGATATAGGTAAACTTGATCAATAGGAAATGAGTGTGAAATAATAGATAAAAAATAAATATGTGATGTACTTCATTACACCTATTTGATCATCTAGCTTTGTCTTTTGCAGGATCTGAATGGCATCCTCTCTAATGGCATGAGACTTCTATTAAAGGTGTTCGTAGGCCTAAGATATCATCTGGAAGTTGGCATTTTTATCCTGAATTTGAAGACTTCATCTCCTGAGCTTAAAATCTTGATAAGTATGGATTACCTCTTTATCGCCTATGATTTCTTTGAAATTATTTTGGCGCCCTGTGCAACAGATAAACAACATGGCTGCTAGATACCCAAAGATTACCGCACACGACAAGAATTGTCTTATGTGTAGCCATGATGAAACTGAGCTTATACTTGCTAATGAGCCAAGATGTGAGACTGATCTGGCAAGATTTTGTGTTTCCCAAAAATGGTAACCATGACAAATTCATTTCACCGGATCGTTTTGGTCTTCATGATCTGCCGGACGACTTTAGGGATGAAGAATTTCTTGAAACGATTATGGCATTGGAGAAGATGACAGTCAAGATTAAAGTCAAGTCAGTTAGTGAAAAGAGGCCTGATGATGACGATACAAGATTAAGGAGAAGACAACAGGGTGAAAAATATAGAGGACATTTTGGAAGTGGGCAGATAAGTTCTTATCAGTCGTTTCACAAGAAACATTGCCTTGAGTGTATGACCTGCCGTTATGTTAAAATACCTATCGGTGGTCTATGCTGTCCTTGTTTGGAGTGCCAACAATCTCAAACTCCTAAGCAGGACTGGGGGCAACTTGAGGTAGTTACTTCTAAGCATGTAGTGTATGACAGCACTGAAGCCTTTGGAGCTGAAATAAAAGTGTTTTACAATTCAGATCAGACACGTAATCAAGTGGTGACTTTATCTGGACTCAATGTTTATAACAGTAATGGTTATGAGGAAGACAACTGTACGATGATTGTTATCACACATGATGAACATTTTTTTCATAAACTACAAGATATATGTTACCATGCGAACACCAAGTATCCTAAAGACTTTACGCGCTTCAGAGGTATGAAAGGCAAGAATTGCATGATCATTATTTCACACCCCCACGGCTGTTACAAACAAATAACTGTGGGTGAGCACGTGGAGAGGAAAGGTTTACGAGTTTGTTTGGCGAGTCATATATACACCACCCCGACATGTGGAGGTAGCAGTGGGCAGCCATGCTATCTATTTGGTGATGTAGTTGACTGGCATTATGGACCGCCGCCACATAGAAAGGCAAATTCGTGTCAAGACAAAACTAACTCCAGTGGAACAGCCTGGACAGCACCTGATTATTCAATATACTTTGGACCATGTAATGCTGAGAATGAAAATATGCATATGGAATATTTTGTCCCTTTTGATAAGATGCTTAGTCTTCATCATTTGCCAAAATGTTTTCGCAGAATTGAAGTTTATAGTATGATCAAAGCCTTATCAGATGTGACTTTTAGAGTTGCCTCAACCTCACAACCATCCACTACTTTGACAAATTGTTGTTTTGACCCTTGGTACCAACACTTGCGGAACTCTGACTATATCATGAGTGTGCTAATTAAGAAAAGACTTTTGCCAAAGGATTCGAGTCTCCTGTGTTTGCTTGGTGAAAATAATTCTGTAGAAATCACCGATATGCCAAGTAACCCAGTCAGTTACGATGGAGATATATATAAAGTATGGATAAAGGCAGTAGACACCGACACAACATTACGTCAAAAGATACTCAATTTCAGAGTAAAATTGAATGAGTTGAACGGGGGAATTCGAAAGAGACGACAAGCTTCAAGTAGTGACAAACAAAAACTGGCTATTATCGTTGCCTATCCACACAGAGGTGACAGTAAAATGATCAGAACTGTCAGCTGTTCTGGAACAGAATCTCTGTCTCAACTTGTGTATAAGTCAGTCCACTGTGAAAGTTGTCTTGGTGCACCTGTTCTCGTGTATACTGCTGAGAAAAGGTGGTTTACAACACGTATTGAGTCTGACATGACCGACTGGCCATACAGCGTACAGCATTGGTAACCATGCTGCCATCTATATGGTTACCATATGGTTTGCTGCTTTGTATAATAACGCTTTTTCATAGTGAGCACCCTACTTAAACCGAATATGTACCAGATGGTATCTGTTATTCAATGTATTGTTCAACGAAATTGGTGTAATAACCATAATGCACACCGTAGATGTACTGAATGTTAACCACATACTATCCAGCATATCTAGAAAAGGACCCCAGAAATTATGTACTTACCACAATCTAAACCTTAAGATACCTAACGTTTATCGTGTTAAGAAGATTTTATAACGCTCAATATCAGATAAACTAGCGCGCCTTGAAGTCAACGTGCCTCTCGTCGCCATAGCCTTGAAGTCAACGTGCCTCTCGTCGCCATATTATTCAAACAGTGATAACTTGTCACAATGTGTCCATATTTTAATTTTTTTTAGAAAACAAAATCATCAAAATGGCTTTATTTACAACTAATATTCTTCTAAGCCCTAATCACAACACTGCCCAGTTATCTTGTTCTCGATTCACTTTGATGTTATCGTATTTTGCTGACGGGTGAGAAGAACACTTATCTCATCTACTCATATTATATACTGAATGGCAAACATTGTCCGCGAAATTGTATTCAAATTTTTAAATTCCTCAAACGTTCACTAAAAGTAAAAGAAACGTTTTGAAACATCGTCAATAGTTTTGTCTTTCATCTGACATATTTAAAGAAAAAATATAAAATATGCCAGATAGAAGTGCCGAGTCAGCAGCTTTTGTAAAGTGCTTTGAAGGGACACTGTGATGGTAACAATACATGGCATTTCCAAGTATAAATTTGGGGATCATCTGGATATTTAGCATTATGGGTAAAATATATGACACTAAAAATAGTTAATCTATTCTGATTTTTACAAAAATCACTCAGATTGAAAATATCAAATGTTTGCACATTTTGACGCGATATCTAAAAAATGTTCAACGGTGAAAATTAATTTTGCTGAGTTTTTTTACAAAGCGCATATAAGGAAAAACTCAGCAAAAAATCATGTCATATGTAAGACAAAATTATTGACGAAGTTTTAAGACGTTTCTTCTACTGTTAGTGAACGTTTGATGAATTTAAAAATGTTAATACATTTTTGCGTAACTTTCGCCACTCGGTATACAACGTACATGGTATCATTATTTATCAAGAGGGGGTTCGACATAAAAACCTTGGTGTTTAGATTAAACACTATTAATTGAAAGCGTGTAAGCATCTGTCAGAGACAGTGAATGACCATGGATTTACAATTATCAAATACATCTTAAATAACACAGAAAGTCAATGTGTTAAATCAAGGCAGATGACCGCTCAACCATGGCGTCTTTTTTAAGGAATAGTATGTATGTGTTATTATATCATCATTATTTTTTCGACAGCCTGAATCCCCCTCTCTATCTCATACATGTTTTTGTCTGTCTTCTTTCTGTCTCGAATATCGTTGTTTGTTTCTCTTTTACCTTTATAGTCAGAAGAAAATCTCGAAGCAGGGGACTTCATAGTTGTATTTTATTGTTCTTAGTTTCTACGTGTCTAAATTATAATTTTCAGAGCGTGTACAAAATATCAGCCGGTTCCAACCTCAAAATGACTGCCGTCATAAATGTGTTGATGGCAAAATATATGTATTGATATTTTTGAGAAAACTGTATATAATTCGATACGAGGTAAATAACAAAAAACGTTCACATTCCTCAAAACACTTGCATACCAAATTTTAGAAAGATTACTGATCTTTGAAGTTATAGGGAAAGTAAAAAAAGGTTGAATAAATGTTTGCCTTTATATTAAAATGTTAATAATTCTTAGAATTGCATAGAAAACCGAAAATTAGAATAGCTCAAGAACTATGCATAAACCAAACTTGATAGCCCTATATTGATATTTTTGGCAAATCGTTTATTTTTGTCTTTACTATGATAAGTAACTTTTGATTGTTAATAAGTAAAATAATGTTTTCCATGTTTTAATTAGTTTTCTGTAAATAAGTTGCTGTACAATAGTGATGTATATGAACGTTAGTGTGCTTATGTGTGTGAAAGGTACGTTTGTATACAGATAAATTTCGATTTACTCGTTTTTGTGAATATGCAATTGTTCCTTGATCGCGTATGTGTTATTGAAATTATGTGATGGTAATGATGAGCAAACGTGATGTTCTATTAATGTTGATTTTCTTTGGTAAAAATGTGTTTCTTTCTTAATTGAATTGTTGGCCCACGATATAGCAATCTGGGTTTAAATCTGAGAATATGAACGTTTAGAATTTAAAATGCTAATAAATCTGAATCGAATCGTTAAAAAACAGAAAATCTTGTTATCAAAGTCTTGCCTTTGTAATAGTCATTAGTCATCTCAGCCATTATTATCAAATGTTATCAAAATTAATCAAACGTTTACCATAATATGGCAAACAAAGTATGTATAACTAAGTATAACACCAAAGAGGAATATAAAAGTAGAACACTGACAATTCAGTTTTAAAACATTTAGATTTTTTTTAGTTGGATATAGTTGAAATCATGCACTATTTTCACTTTGTGTATCTTTTGAAAGTTATAACTAAAATATGTTGTATTTTTCTTTTTGTTTCAGATTTGATAATGTAGTTGAATCTACGAAATAGGAAATCATATGAATCTTATCATCGTCTTTGCACAAAAATAGATGTTATTTACGAAAAACTTTAGTTTTTTTCCCAGTGGAACGGACTATAGATGAACTCAGCCACCAAGTATTCACTATATATATCGTGTTCTTTTAAATATAAATTTGTTTAACTTAGTTTTCATTGGTGTTTTTGTTTATCTTTACATGTTAATATCGGTTTTTGTGCTTTAATACTAAAACTAAAGTGAATTAAATTGTAACTTCTCATTATAATCATCTTTTTTTGTATAACAGTCAATATATACATGTTATTCAATAAAAATATAGCGGATACAATTTTCCTCATCAAAGATAAGATAAGATTAAATAAGATAGCCTTCATTCGTCCCTTTGGATAAATTTTCATAATACATTCCTCTAAAAATACATCAGACTTAACAGAGTTAAAAACACCCCCAAAAACGATATATTTCTTTCTCCGAACAAAAATAATTAACACAATTACATGATGTGTCTTGGCCTATAAAAGAAATAGAATCATCAAAACAGAATGACGTGATTTGGCCTACAAAAGGGTTAGGAAGATCATATAACTGTGCCAAATATGAAATGACACAAACAGTGCGCATTAGAGCCTCTAGTGCGCATTGAACACAAAGGATGATCCAGTTTAATATTATGTATTTAATGCACGTGACGTGTATTTTTTGTGTTACACCCTCAAGTGTCACTTGCTACGACTTGTCTTATCATTTATAATTACTGGTTATCATATCTTGAGATAGTGTTCGAATAACCAGATAATTTGTGTTAAAAAACTTGATTTTTCCGATAGCTTCAAACACTGGATTCAGTTTTATCACTTTTGTTATTGAGACGTCCAAAAATTCGTAAGTATGATACTTTGTTGTTATCTGTTAAATGGCGCTTTAATCCGATTTACAACATATGCAACAATACATTAAATTGTAAATGTTACTTTGATTGTATCGTTTGTTCGAACGAAGTTAATTCGTGTTCAGGCGCGTAGCCAGGATTTCGGAAGGGGGGAAAGCTTGGATGAAGGTGCCAAAATATTTGAACTAGTTATAAATGGTGCAAATTTAGAGCACTTTGGATCTTAAATGGGAGGGGGACATTCCCCCATGCCCCCTAGCTACGCGCCTGTTCTTATAACATAAAAGAGTTCTGCTTTTTACACACGCTTGTTTTGCCAAACGTATGTTTTGTTAAACACATGATTTACGTGTACACTTTACAGCACACCACACAGCACGGTTATTGATCACCTTAAACTGAGCCAGGCTGTTGTATACCATTGAAACTGTGTTCACTACATATTTTGTTATGACTGCTGTCTTTTGTATAGAAGTCTGCTGACATAAGTCGATGGGACAATAAGAACTATGGTCTGAAATTATGAAAACCATGACTGGGATCTATTTTCGTGCTTGACCGAATTGTTGAACATCGTTTGGTTTTTCCACGCACAATAATATAGTGCAGTGGTATATTTTTCCACACACAATTGTATTATGCAGTGGTATATTTTCTTCTTGTCTGTGTGTCTGTTTACGCGATAAATTGAGTAATTTTGCTCGGATCGCTTTTATTTTTGAATGTATGGTAGAGAACGGGTATACAATTTTTGCTATTTAAATCCAGAAATATTTTTAAAAAATTCATACAGTTGTGGCCCTTTTTTTGCTATATGTTCTCTGTTAATTTGGCAAAACACACGCTGTGGTCACATCTTGAGAGTAAAGAATCTGAAATCTTGCAAAGAGGCTCTTCTAGTGACTAGTGTAGTGACTATCTAAAATCAGCTTTCACAATTGTTTAAATAATCAATTTAAAAACCGAGTTATGGCCCCTTTGGGTATTTTGTAATACAGTCGAACCCCGTTACAGTGCCACCCTCTACAACGCAAAACCGGCTACAGTGCCACTTTTATCAAAGCACGGAAGTTTCCTTATATTTTTTGTTAAAAAAACCCTCTACAGTGCGAATTTCGGACTACGCGAATTCGTTACTACGCGGTTTTTTACCTGCACCAGTTTGTTTTTTATTCTATAATTAACCCCGCTACAACGCGAATTTTAAATGAGAGAATTTGAAGGAAGACACAAATCGGAAAACTTCATCGCCGAAAACAGCTGTGACACACGCCCTTATGACTGCATATTTCACATACATGCATGTTGCGCACGGCGATAAGATGTTCCCAACTACAGAGATCATGACTGATGATGACATCATGCAGGTTTTATAAGAGGAAGAGGATGATGATGATGATAATGACAAGGACGATGAAGATGCTATCACTGAAGTGCCAACCCCAACTCCAACCTCATGTCAAGAACTGCAATACTTAAAAAGTATAAGCAAGTTCCTGGACACAAGCTGAAGCAAGAGGGGCTGTGGATATCCTAAGAATGTACACTATGTCTAGAACTGACGCTTTGAAGTCATAGTCCACTCTTGACTCTTTCTTTTCAAAATAAATATTTGATAAGCAGACACAAATGTTTTATTATTTGTTTTCCTTGTCGTCTTAAACATTCAACTATGTTACTCAAAGCATTAAGAGTAATAGTTTATTCATATTAAACACTGCTCTCAATCCCCTAATAGACGTCCCCCCGTCAATTTTTTCAGAGGAAATTTGCCCCACCCAATGGTTTATGCTAAAGTATTTCACCCTGTAATGGGTCAAACACGCGAATATATTATTATATAGTGCTGATGTGTGTCACATTTCTAACAAAACATAATTATAAGAACAAATATGAATAACGGACCGTTCAAAATTATGCTGATTTGCATCCCCCCTTCTATTTACACCCCCTTCTATTGAAAATTAGTCAATGTGCACCCCCCTTGTATTACCACCACCCCTTTCGAGAGTAGATTACTGACGTTTAGTCCCAAGCGTATCCCAGTCACGTTTTCAGTGTTATCCCCGTAACGTTATTTGTATGATTTATTTCTGCAAGGTATTTATATCTCAGTTTATAATGTTCTCTTCTTCTTTCAGCCTGATTTACCCTATCCTCTTACTCGCTTAGTTACTCACGCTTATCTCGAAAATAATTTTAAAAAAAAGTGTCAATCCGATCTATGACATATCGTTAAGGGGACGCAAAACGCATAACGAATAGTCGTACATCGATAAATATTATACCCTTATTATTATCTTGTGTCAATGTACTTTAGCTACAACGTACGATTTGGTTACTTTAAATAACACCATAGTATATAACGACTTTTAAATTGAGTGAGATTAATGTTCATACAAGGTGTCAAGTGTCAACATACAAAGTCATAACTAGATATCACATGATCCATTAATTTTGGCATATTAAAATCCAATTTTAATTATCATTGACAACCGACAGTGATATGATTACTATATTTGAAGGAAATGTTGGATCATGACGTCATGACACACCTTTTATCACGATGATCTACTGGTTTCTTCTATTACTTTCGTACTTAAGTCGGCAATGTAGATATAATATGTACTCTTACTTTTAATCATTCGCCTTTACCGTATAGTTACCCGAAACCGAGTATCGATACTCGTGGAGGGTATTGTGATGCATCGTGTCTGTCTGTTCCACCGATAACTCAAGAAAAACACAACTGATTGACTTCAAATCGTGTA
>JAUUEB010391978.1:0-20584 GCA_032362205.1 Clione limacina
GCGAACACGCTGTTGTCCCATCGTCAAAGATAGAAATCTGAAATTTTGCACAGAGGCTTAATTCACAGGTCCCTAAATGCTGGAGGTTAATGTTTTGAAAACAAAACAGTTTTGGCAGAGTTATGGCCCTATAGTTGTTTACTATATGTTCTTCGTTACTTGTGTCTGATGTGCGTGGTTGTACTCTCTACGAGTACTCATTTTTCTAGTTTCTACTAAGTAAATGTTGTTTATTTTCGAAAAACCAAAACGGACATGAAATAAAATAAATACCACACTTTAAACTTTTGAGACGAAACTTATTGCCCTATTCTAAACACTCATAGAGGAATAAATATCGTCGTAAAAATGAGTCGTGTAATATTCACTATATATTGTGCTAAGTCAGTACGAAATGTTTCATGTTAAATATTCGAAACTCTTCAATAAAAATTTCGTTTTATTACAAATAACAATCATTTTATAAATGCCTACTCACTAGTAGCTGTTTATGTGTTTAACTTGTGTGATCTTAAATGATTTATTACAACAAAATTAACATCAAATTACGTCGCGACTCATTAAAAAAAGATCGCTAATTATATTTTTTTAGAAAACCATACCATTGTTGTTTTGTTTATTTTAATTTGGTCAATATCAGTTCATCATTCACTCTTTTTTATGCTTGCCTTGAATGTTTAAAAACAAATACATTATGTTTATTTCACAAACGATCAATCTACAATTCAAGAATTAAGAATTTATTAAATTACCTTCAATAAACGTGGCAATTTCCTCTTTGGGCTTTATTAACAAACACATCACTTCACACCATTCTGTTTGCTTCTAGATCAAATCGAGTCAGAAAACAAAACACAATCAAAATAACTGTGGCCTAAACGTAGACGTTTGGTATATCCTATTAACCAGTGTCTTAGCATTGGGAAAAGCTTATAGGATAAAACGTGGCTACTTATTGTCTTTACTCCGTGTAGTTGGAGAACATAGAAAAAATACCCTTGTATTGTCTTAGTCTGAGTTGGATAACGGCCAAACAAGAAGGCATATGAAATAGGTTATTAAAAAAGTCGTGACCATTCAACTGGAAAATGACTACTAGAACGTTAATGGACACGGTTGACTATAAGGGTTGTTTTGCGAGGTTAATCCTTCGCCAGTTTGGGATTTTCGCGAGGCTGTATTTTCCGCAAGTCACGACCGCATTCGTTGTCAAAATATTTTCAGACAATATTTTGACAAGGAATTGTGGCCCAGCGATCATGAACAAATCATAAGGTATGCTGGTGGTGAAATAGTATAAAACTATCTACAGTAATAATCAATATAAGCATATTTTATCTTTCATAGTTTCTTTACAGTTTTATTTCATTTTTGAACATGAGTGCCAAGTTTTTGATCAAAATACCATGTCTTAAATAGACCCTTTCTTATGTATTTTCCAAAGTTTACTAAATCACTCACTTCAGTAAAAAAAACTGTTCAATTTTGCTTTCGTTTGACTTTCCCGCCAACTTCAAAGGGCAATAACTCTGGTGCAAATTGTACAATTTTGCTAAAATTGAGCATACTGATGCTTTAATACAAAATAAAGTTGTTTTGTTTTTTATATGGTAATAAATTATGTAAGTGTATTTTGCAATTTATTGGCGGCCATCTTGAAAAAATTACCTTTCCTAATGTCAGATTTTGGTAAACTTTTTTTTTCTTAATTTTAAACCCAAAATCTAGTGAAAACAGCGAAAAAACCTTTTGTAGTAATTTGTCCTGGGTTACCCCCTTTTTCCGTAGATGTAATCGACTAGTTGAATTCTTAATCACCAGTATCATATAGCAAAAGGTCATCACAGTCTTTATCAAGTCCTTAACATTTCTCTTATGAGGGATGGGGTGCATGTATTAACACTGTTAGGTGCCAATGGTCTCATTGTATGCTTCCGATGTAATTAATGTATATCCAACTCAAAGAACAATACTAGACACACAGTGGTACCTTTTAACCTGTTGAAAAGCAATGATTTTCAATTATTATCTTTGTAGTTTGGGTTACATCCCCTTTTTAAAATTGTGACCCTTTTAACCCAATATTCGTTACCATGTGAGTCAAGTCATAACATCAACCTAAAGAAATATTAGGACTTAGAATGTTGCATATTTTGACATGCAACAAGTAGCACTTTACTCGGTTTTGTATAACACTTATTTCATGCCATTTCATAATTTTAAAGCCTTTAAGGTGGCTTTGGATCGTGTCCATGAACACTTTTTTTCATAACTTTTTTAATTTTTAATTTTCAAATCGTATTAAAAAGGATTAAAAGGTTTTTGATTACTTTAACATGCAAAATTATTAAGGGATCAAGAAATCCACAAGAATAACCAAATCAATACTTCATTAAAATGAAAAAAAAAACATCACATGAAACTAACGGGTAATGTAAAAAGATATTAACAATAATAGTTTATATGTTTTAAGGCATCAGAAAAAATGTGAATCTTTTTTCACTCAAGACTCTTGGGCTTCATGGGCAAAAGATGAAAGCTTGTCTTCTAAAAATGACTCACAAAACTTTCTCATCAATATTCATGAATAAAAAAGCAACACATTTATAGGTTTTTGGTCATATCACATAAGTCTAAAAGAAAGACTTGTTCGTCATTTAGTTTCTCTTGTACAAACACTCACATCATTCTACATATGCACTTCCTTTTAATGCAATCATTCTTTAATACCATACAAAAATTAGCAAATTAGCCTAAGAGGTCCACAGGGGAGCGTAGCAAGAAAAAAACATCCTTATTAAAGAGAGAGTTTGATTGGCGATTCTTTACAATTTTCTCAGTTTTTCTCCGACTAGTTCAGTGGTCTATGGTCAAACATTGCAATTTTGGAGACCAAATTGTTTTTCTGTTTATTATTGTTAAGAAGGGTCCCGGAAGTGACAAAACGTTATTTTTACAAGATTCGTGCAACTCTAGTTATAGCACAAATTCAAGATTGTTTTATTCATTTTAACATTGCATTGCTTATGCTAATGGGATCATAGTTTTGACATTTTTCCAATCCATAGATAACAAGTTTAAGTATCAAAGCAAGTTCACGTTACCTTCTTAATAAACTTTTTAAGTTTCCTTATTTAACTATCAAGATTAATGTCTGCAAAACGGTAAATATTTATGAAGTGAATTTGACTCTTGTTCATGATTTATAACTACTATTGTAAGTAGCCATCCAGAGGTATTTCATTTTATTGTAACAGGTGCTTTAAAAAAGTGTTAGTTGTTGTTAAAAAATATGTAACATGTATTTATTAAGTACAACTTATATGGATTTAGGTAAAGGTTTTATAATCAGCATTGTTTAATTCGACTTAAAAATTTCATAGTCTACAATGTTTCTAAACATCGCTTTAAAGAAACAGGATTATTGAAGTAAAAAATGATTTATAAATGTTCTTTGTGTTCTATGGTACATACCCCACATATAAGATAACTGCTTTTTTGACGTTGAAAATAGCAGTACTTATCCCTAAAATATAATGATGTTCCAAGCATGAATGAACTCTTTCAGCATGAGATAACTGATCATGCATAATACATGCATGACATGCACGAATTAAATGTTATTAAAGAAAAATCAGGAATGATAATAAACTCATCAGAGAAATGATAAGTCGTATCTTAAATAATCAAATAATCTAAGTTGTTATCTATCGCACAAAATAACAAATGCGACAGTTCTGGTCTACTAAATTTATTTCATACCTTTGAGACTTAAATTTTGTCCTGAATTATTATATGTACTAGAAGAAAATTAATGAGTCACGGAAATTTGTCGGACTATGGCGTGTGGAGAAATTTTGCCCAGGTTGATTTATAATGCTACTTTCATATAAACATGGTCATCATCTACTCTCATATACAAGGTCACGACCTACTCCTATATATAAGATCACCATCTACTCACGTGTACAAGGCATCACCTACTTCCATAGAAAAGGTCTCCACCTACTTCCATATAAAAGGTCTCCACCTACTTCCATATAAAAGGTCTCCACCTACTT
Organism: Clione limacina; assembly: GCA_032362205.1. Classification (NCBI taxonomy): domain Eukaryota; kingdom Metazoa; phylum Mollusca; class Gastropoda; order Pteropoda; family Clionidae; genus Clione; species Clione limacina. The sequence goes on from JAUUEB010391978.1 coordinate 4,062, forward strand.
CCATATAAAAGGTCTCCATCTACTCTCATATACAAGGTCACCACCTACTTCTATATTCAAAGGTCAACACCTATTCCAATATTTGTATCCTAATAATTTACAGTGTTTTTCAAGTTTAATATAATATTTCAAAAGAATAATTTATAGTTATTGTAGTACCAAGCACACTGAGAAATAGCTAGACTAACGGACAATTGTTTGCGGTGGCTATTAACTAGTCTTCATATAAGTATATCATAATCTAGTTTGTGTTTTTAAACTGATGGGTTGTCTATGGCTGACAAGTGTATTTACAGTGTTTAATTGCTGACACAACACAGATAAATACCCATAGGCGTACTGGCTTACATTTAACTGGCGGATCTGGGGGAATTAAGGACGAGAACTCGAAGGGTTCGAGTAATTTGTTCGAAAAACCATTAATTAAAACCCAAAATGACAAAAAATTGTAAGACACCTATAACCGTTATTTCAACAAACAAACTAATAGCATCATGTCATCATTCAGTAATAACATACAATATATTAGCCAATTAGCATAAGAGCTAGCACCACAGGGGTAACAAAAGCATCCTTATTAAGAGGACGCAGAACTTAATTGGAGATTCTTTACAATTGCGTTACTTTTCCATTGGATTGTTTTTTTGCACTTCATGTTCATACAGTTGTCGTTGAAAGAGTTCTACAGGACTATAATGACATTTAAAATATAACTCAACTGTATGACCCGGATCTTTTTGTCTGTTATCTTTGGTGTAGTAGATGAGCTTAGTCCGGTATTTTTTAAGTTGTCGTTTTGATATTACGTGTAGCAATATCATATATTTGTACATGTATACGTATTGATATCGTTGAAAATAATACATTTCTACAATTTTCTGTTTTGTCTTTCGCAAATTCAAAACAAGCTACTGTTAATATGTTTTAGGTTGGCTATGTATTTTATTTCATTTATATCTGTTAATGATTAAAATGAACTTAATTCTCATTAAATCCAACCCTTGCCGTTTGTTTGCCCAGTTAAAGAGATAATTATAACCGTGGTCTATGTCGTCATCCGATGGCGTGCATAACTAGTTTAAAACTATGACCTCGCTGGAAGCAAAGTGTCAGAAAAAAGCCTATTAAGGACACGGATCAAACACAAAGCGTTATTAAGTAGTTCTTGAATATGTTTGAGCTTCACTAATGTTATAATATCGCTTGGTTACAAGCCCATTGAGTTTTTTGTTTTTTTTATTTCGAAAAAGACATAAAGTGACAAAAATATTTGTCATAAAATGATGACAAAATTTGAAAAACCCAATTCTTTGTTCATATCTTCTTGGTAGAGTTTTTCTTATTATTACCATTTTACAGTGTATTTTGAAACTAATTTGTTTCGCTTAAATATCACATAAAAACGATCGCTTTGCATTTTTTTTAAATTTTATATACGAACAGAGAAAACGAAATCTCGAATTATAAGAACATGTTTTTTTTTAAATATAAGTTTTTTCGTATATGCTATTGATAATGGAATAAAGATTTAAAGAAAAACGCGTTACCTTTCAAAATACGGTTTTCATTCAAGTTTCGCATTGTAAATATTTTAACGGTAATACTTTCATACAAAAATAGCATAAGAAAGTATTTCTACTTTTTATGTCGCATTAAATGTTCTTTGCTACGATTGTTAATGTTGATTAAAGTATGATTCCAACTAAGCTGTTATGCCATAGAAAGATCAATTCGCTAGTTGTCCTTCAAGAAAGAAAGCCTCTAGTGGTGAACACTTTTAGCAATACTATCTACCTAATAGTTATAGACGATAATTTAAAGCATAATGATAGCAATAAAAGTTTTATATTTGTGCGTGCTGAGGTGTTACATCAATGATAAGTTTGTCGAAATAGCGAATATCAGCCTAAAAACTCCCGGTCTTCAGCTCGCAATCGGAAAATATTTCACAAATGCAACACCTCATTTAAAATAATACCATTCTTTCTTACTTATGAATGTTTGCGTTCAATGATACTTTCTATATTTGTCTGTGTTAACTGAAAAAAAAACTGAGTCAAGGAAATAATTATATATTGTTGTAAAGCACCCAGATAAATTCGTGAAGGCCTGTAACAATTCGATGTTTATTCGAAGATGTTTCCAATTATGTCTTCACTGGGAGTCTTCAAACTTACTTCGTATGACATGAACGTTTAGAGATCCCGTAGTCTTTAATATGATTAAATTTGTCCAGACATGTCATTAGCAAAAAATATATTGTTTTCCCAACGCCAGAATAGGTGTTCCCCTAGACAGTGCCCACAATATTTAAGTTTATTCGGAGGAAGTTGATATGACAGGAAATTAGTTAGTTGGAAGAGGTTATATACGAGCTATTTCTGTTAGATATGGTAAATATAAGCAGCATTATGAGTAGTAATAATGTTAATGGACTGAAGCTCTCTTGAAGCACCCTAGGGGCATATGGAGCCAAATCTTGCATCTCGCAGTTCAGTAAATGAATATAACCTAGATAGTTGTGCCACAGGCAATTTAAAACCTGAATATAGCATATATCGTCATGCAGCAGTTCAGATATAGGTATATGGTATTCTGACAGCACATTGAGGGTTAAAACAACCTTAATATCATCTAAATTTTTATTTTTATTCTTTTTGTCACAGGTAATATTTAACCTTATTTTAATAACTTGATTACGACCTATAGAGAGAAAAAGAGAGAAAAGATAATTGATACCAGTCAATTGTAGATTTTAAACCTATTGGCTATCGACTAGACTCACGGCCGCTGTTTCGTGGATTGCCTTTTGTTAACACGATTACCGTATTGTTTACACAGTTGCTTAATTAGCACTGTTATGTGGTGTCTATACAAGTTTCTAGTAAAATCAATGTCGAAAATGATAAATCTAATAGTTTCTAGTATATTTTCAAAAATCTTATATGAACAGAAGTACTGTATTTTTAATAAGAATATTTCAAACAATGGCTTATAATTCTCAAAACTTGAATGCACTGTCACAAGAAGATTTAAATCGAGCAACATCCTGTCAGATGCAAATCATTACTCACCTGACAATTAACCAATCGACAGGGGGCCATAATATCACTATAGTTAAGCCAAAGAGGCTTAAAGCTCAACATAATAACTGCTTTATGAGATGACTTTACAGTATAGTATTATATTAAAGTGCTTACGATTTAATCAATTTCTATTCTAGGATTGGGCTAATAGAAATCTTTGCTCAGAAAAAAACCTGGGTTAATTTGATTTAGTGCCGAATTGCTCCAAAGTGCTTTATGTATGGCGTCTGGATAGTTTGAATTATTCTCCCTGGGTTCATTGATAATTGGTGTCACGCTTATGGAACACATCTGTAAAGCTCCCAGGTCTAGACATTCAAGCGGCAGTGAACAAAATCCCGAAGACTGTTCTGACCAATATTCTAATATATTAGACGCTGATAAGTAAATGGATGTCTGGCCCATCAAGAAACACGTCTTTGCTGACCTTTCCATACAAAAAACTACTGTTAACTGACTCGGAGCCATTGTGTCTTATAACTACTTCCCTAGGATGGTAGCGTTTTGCACATTCTAGTGGACAATCTTACTTACAATTTTACACATAATACAACATGAGCAAGCGTTTTGAAACATAATTATATGAAATGGCAAATGAATTGTAGAAATATAGAACCTATTATAACGTTTTTTCGTATGTCCGATATCAAAGTCATATTTCTTGAAGTGAAGCTTTACGTATTCTTGTCGCACTTGTTAACATGCTTGATCGGTACGAGTTATATCAATAAGTTTGTTATCCGGTGCATTATGTGTTGATTAACGTTTAAAAACAGTATCTATAGAACAAGTAGTATAATTGGCGCTAGAAATGAAGCATTTAATTGATAAAAGACAAACTAATGTGCATTGAGACAGCACTACAACAGCCTAATTCATTTGTATTACATGCAACATGCATAATATGCCTTTAATTATACAATGTACATAAACAGTTTATGGCATTTTAGATAATAGTCCACGTGTCACAATCACAATCAGCACTTAATAGGACAGCGTCAAACTACTCAATTCGCTATATCATCTCAATAAGAAATTAAACAAATATAATGTTTTACCAATTTGTGTAAAACTCAAAACAGATGACTAGAGTTTGGATACATTTTAAAGTCACTTAGTTATTTTGTTTCCGTTGAAAAAAAATCACACTGTTCTTGTACAACTCTTGATCTTTTCGGTAAATTATTGTATTTATATAGAAAGTGCTTGTAAATTCATCCGAATTATTCACAATTGTTGCATGCAAAAAAACATGTGAAGTTGATCCTTGGACGTTTGTATGTAACGTTATATGTTTATAAATCAACTAAAATAAGTGTAACGGAATGATAAAGAGTGAAATTTTGAGAATTAGACTGTGAGAGGGTTTTGTATACATCCATGGAGATCAATTGTACCCCTTTATCTTAAAATATTTGGGAAAGACAACACGAATTATTTAACCGTGGTTTCTCTAAATGAGGTTTTAATCTTCAACTTTAACCTGTCACAGTCATTAGTTACTTAAACATTTGATTCATCAATAATGGTATATTAAAAAATTGGTATGACATAATCAATTGTGATAATAATGCATAGTGTTTCTTTACTGAACTTAAAAACTCGTATCTTCCTGCGATACTATACGCTTATTACAAAATATCTAATGTTGATGAAATGTGAGGCATTTTTCTTAATCTTTACATACAGTTTGCAGAATGTTTTAAAGATAATATCAAATATGTGTAGTATGTACATCAGTTGTTTTATATCATTTATCAATGCTTTCATTTCGAAAAAAAATATATTGTGTTAAATACATGATACCTCTAGTAGATTGCATAAAACCATCGTTCTGATTGTTTAAATGTGATATAACATGGAGCTATTTGCAGTCGAACTAGAAACATGTACAATCTATTCATTGAATAACCCAAGCTGGGTCACAAATGTTTTAAAGTATACGTTTATACAAAGGTAAAAAAAACTGTGTCGGAAGTTGGGTCTTATTACATATTCAAAATCTATTTATCTGTTTGTGTATCTGATTGCAAAACTATTTACTTTTGTGACATTCGAAAGATAATACAGTCAATATTCATTTCATATGCTAAAAAAAATTTGACAACATCAATTGAAACCCTTTGTATACAAGGTATTCTAAACGCACGACGAAAATCAATCTCTATAAAAACGTCATGTAAATCTTGTTATGCTAGGAAAGTCTGTATAACTGATTCAAATTGCGTTCATGTGTTATTTCCCGTCAATCTGACACCGATTTTCGTGAAACGCCCATCTCATGGACTCCTTGAACCATGCATTAAATCTGTAATTGATTTCTATTGGCAATATATTCTTGACTGAACAAATCAATTTCTGTATATCTCAACATGAACAGCCAACCAATAAAATAAAGCAGATATCTCCTACCTTGAGACTACACAACATTTGTCTTACGTGTCTCTGCTTCACTGCAGTATTTAGGCAAACAATAATAATCACCCTTCGCCCGAGAATCTTTGTTTTTTAAAAAAGAAAATGCATAAAAATTGTGTTTGAATAAGGGTAGAGGGAATTCTGTTCACAAAAATGGCTATAATTTAAGTAGCATGTTTAATAGATTGTAGTACATGAAACCCAAGATGGACCAATGGATAACGCGTCCTGAAGCAGAAGTGCTGATGTTCGAAACATGACAAGAAATATTTAAGACTTAAAAAAAATGGATTTTATCAAGGATCTCAAATGGCACCTGGTATTTGTGTATTCATGAAAAGAATGTTCACCCCATTGCCATTAAACTGTCATCGTTTTCATTTTTCAAAGACATGTTTTGTTTAAATCTTTCTCATGCACCAAGGATAGGATATATCATTGGACTTATTTGTGTATATTATGATTCCGGTTTTTTCAAGCTTTTTCTAATGATGAGTTTGTTTATTTCGCTCGGTTGCTTTTATCTCGGCAAAACACAACTTATTTTGTCCACTGATTTTGCGTTAGCAATCTGGTAATCAATGTCATGCTCTTTATAACACAGATCACCTGTATGCTCCTTAAGATATACTAATATATACATTATATTCATCAAAATCAGATATGATCAATATAAAGCAGGTGACGTGGTGGCCTTGGGGTTAACGCACTTAGCTTACATGCGAGTGGGTACGGATTTGAATCCAGCCAGTATTTTCTGCTACTCTCCATTGAAAAAAAAGTCAGCATACACACTCCTAGCTATATATTTTTAAACATTCGGTTTTACATTCTACATTTTCAAAGAATGCGATTTCAAGTTTTAAAATTTACTTTGTATGACATGAATCTTGGTAAACCCAAAGTAGATATTAAGTAGACTTAAAGATGATTTGATCAGACACGTGAAAAGAAAAGAAATATTGTGCTATCAAACTAATACTAGACAGTGACCAAATTACCATTGAAGTTTTTCCACAATTCGCAGGTTGCTAAAAAAGGGATTCAATTATTTTAGACTAAGACTACTACAAGTGTTGAAAGAGAGAGCATTTGAATCGATACATTCTAATCATGTAAATTGTTGTTAGTTTTTAACTAATTAGAGGGTTGACAAAATATACTATTTTTAGACTGTATTACATTGCGTGTCTGCCACGTAGATGCAAATTACGTATGCTGACTTTAACCCAGCGCAAAATCACACGAGTACCATGAGTTGATCACTGGCTTTTACTATCCTTGTTTTGACCTATTGAAATTACTATGAAATAATTGAGCAATGGATTGTCTATCATATGTTCAAAGGTGTTTAATCTCAGTTGTATACCTACAAAAGCAATTGTGTCATTGAAAGTATAGTGTTTCAATCACATAAATATAAAACAGAATATCACAGATAACTTTAAAATGCTCCATTATGCACCAGATCCTTCAAAATATTCCGCAAGACAGTATATTCCATATAATCTTGTCGGTATTTGTAACGATATTCACTTCGTGCTGTTAGCATGGACCTTGAGAATTACAAAACTCCACAGCTTCATGCTGTCCAGATGCAGCTGGTAGCCGTTTGTCGAGTGGCTATTCGTTTTCGTACATTTACATAAACCAAACCTACTTATCCAAGTTCGATTTAAAATTTTAAATAATTTCATGATGATTGTATTCACCTTGTATTTTTGCCCAACCTTAATAGGTACAATAGATAGATACACTGTACTACATTTTGATTTAGAATTTCTTGAGTAAAATGATATATTGACGACTTTCTTCAACACAAGAAGATATATGATTTCAGAATCTGGATTTGGATCTGTTTGATATTATTATTGTAATCAGGTAGGCTTGAAACGACATGTTATCCATTGCTTGTATTCCTCAACACCTATTCTGCTTAAAGTTACTGGTCGTATATTAAATTCGTGAATTAGTTTTTATTGGTTCGCACTATTTATGGTTTACTTGTCTGCAAAAAGAGAATTCTGCTTGAACCATATGATACAGGTTTTGTGGAAGAACTGATGTCCAAGGTGCAACTCTTACATTTGCAAGTCATTGAATTGGCTGACAAACTACGTCATAGTCATGACAATGTACGCACACGGACATATCGTTTAAAAGTCTCAGACAGATACCACAAGTTGAGTTTTCATGAATGGAAAAGTTCTATTTTCCACTAAATTTAGGACATATAGACATGATAAACTACGTCATAGTCTAGACATTCTTCAAATACTGATAGTGAGATTTGTTGTCTCAGACAGTTGAAACAAACATAATTGTAATAATTGTCAACTTCATCACAAATAATCAAATAAATGTCTATTTTCCGCTAGATCTTTTCCCCGTCTGATCTCCATGCCATGTGTCTCCCATCTTACTGTCGCGAGTGTTAATGCAGAAGAAAGAGTTGTCACAGGGATTCTCTTTGGTCTCATTTGAGTATTAACTAGACGAACTCACAGTAGAGACCGCGTACCACCACAATACCGACATAAACGTCAACATAAAGTGGTCTATGATATCGACTCGTTTGATCACTATTGGGATAAATAATACCAATTAAATAACCTTCTACCGGTATTTCGACCGATTTGATGTTTATGTGCATCCTTTTCAAGGTTTACGAAGGAAGGTGGTCTCAAAGGATCTGCTCATCTGGTTCCAAGCTTCCGTCGCTCGTTTTTGTGTTTGCTGTTAGTTTGTCCAAACGTCTTTATATGAAAATAGCTAGGGTCGGATTTCCTAGTTACAACTGTGAGTTTTGCTTATATGAATGTTTTTTTTTCCATATGCGACGGTTTAGGTTTTTGCATCATTATTGTATTGTTTGAATATTAAGTCTTTATGTTTCATTCATAGGGATCTGGAAAATAAAAGTAAACATATATTATTGTAACAAGACAATACAAAAGGCGAATTTGTACAATTTCAGTAGGTTTTTCATTTTCAAGTTTGTTTATTGCAACTGACAATTGGCATCAATACATGAAAGAAATATTCGTGTGTTGTCCATACCTATAAGAGTATTAGCATACAAGTTCAAACGTTATATGTATCTTTCAATATTAAGTTATTTTATAAATCATGAAATGTGTACTCACCTCGTAAATGTGTATGGACAAATACGACGTTTTCGTGTCATTAATATATCGATTTTTCGTTACAACACATAGACCCATAGAGGATAATTTGTCACCATTCTAAAATGTCTCGTATTTGTTCAACATGAAATTTAAAATCAGACAAATTAAAACAATAATTGGGATTTTGTGTCCTTGTGTTTCCCTGTAAATATTTAAATTATGAGTGGCCGAGTGGTATAGGCGGTTGGTGTAATATGATCTGTAGAGTCGGTGGTCTAGGCAAAACGTTGAGGGACTTCCGTAATGGCACTCATTTTTCAAGGTTAAAATATGTAAAGCTTGCTCGTGAAAATAATATTCAATTATCAGAACTTGCATGTCCTCGATCCTTGGTAGGCAGGATCAACTGCCTAGTCATACCGGAGACTTGCGATAAAAACGGAGGTTACATGCGCAGACGCACTATAAAGATCCCTGGTGGTTGCTCAGAGTATCATCCAGGCAAAATTTAAATACGTCTTACCAACATTACCACATCCTGGCAGTCTAAATAAAAGAGAACCTTATGAAGACGAGTAGCGGCCGCCCTCTGGGCGAAGATAAACACTAACATGTTGACGCAAAACATGTGTTAAGCAAAACTGTGTTGGGTAAAAACATGGCTGTGTACAAAGGAGTACGCTTACGCATAATGCAATAGACTCCGTTCGAAGAAAGAAGAATTAATTAAAGGTGATCAGTGCATTGAAAAACAAAAATCGTCAATACGTTTTCTTCATGACTGTTTAAGATTTTTTAAATCTTAAGTAATTCTATTAAGTTAAATATCAATAATCTTGAAATATTGAAGTGCGTAATGAATTGGGAACACGTTAATTTCTGCTTTCAACGTAGTTACAAAAAACTCTCTATTTTGTATCATTTCAGGACTTTTAACTGTTCTCATGCAAATCTTGATCTTTTATTTGTTTTACTTTCTGTACATATGCTAGAATGTTAATCACATTATTTACCTTCAAAACTCTACATGTTAGGGCCAATCAGCGTATATTAACATTATCAGAGTATTGACAATATTAGCGATACAAGTCTGGCTCGTATTTGATTATTATCAAGTCTTCAGAAGTTACAGCCTTTAAAAGTTGTTATCATATAAAATCTTTTTTTTTTCAAATACATTTTCATTAAACAAATTGTCAATTATATATTAAGTATTATGTATTTACTGCTAGAAAGAGGCGATTTAAAAAAAGTATATATAAGTTGATTTTGTTACATCTCGTCACCGCAAAAAACAAAGTTAACAGATAATACAACTTGTTGGCTGCCATTTTGTAAAAAAGTGCCCGCCTTTTCACAATTATGTCGGGGAAATTCTTAAACTTCACAGGTTGTTTTTTAGTACCTAGTGAACGTTTAAAAAAAGACGTAAAGATCCGTCAAAATATTGAAAATATGGTACACGATCAAAACTCGAGTTACATAAACGAGACTTAATCGCATAAGGTTGTGTCAAAGCTTCGAAACAGTGATGCAGAACTAGCTAATTCAATAGCTAGGTTATTCTTAAAGTAGCACAGTAGAGTACTAATATGGAAAAGTATAAAAAAAGAAGTTTAAACTCGCTAGTGTACAAGACACAGCAAACTCATGGAATAAATCCTTTATTTTCCATAACATGAAATATTTTCTTTTCATTTCATTTCCAAAAGTATATAATAGTAGGATATACCTTTTTGAATTGAATAATTAATTTCCGTTTCTTTTTTAGGCAAGACACATTATATCAAACAACTGAAAGAGTTATCTCAAGAGATTACATGAAGACAACTTAAAATGTTTCTATTCAAATACTTATGGTATTTTGGCCAATTAATTTAGAAGTTTTATATAAAATAGCTTAAGATTCAAAATGCTTTAATTGAGATATCTGAATAAAACGACTGTAAGCAATGTCTTAATGAATCATTTGTTAATACATATTTTCTTACTATCTCGAGTGTCATATGACGTAATATGTGAACACCTCTAGAATTCTCACAATATTTCATGTTCAGGTCATGACGTCATACGTTCGTCAAAGAGCCTCAACCACTTAAACGAGGACACCAATTCCATGCTTTATGACAATGTTCTATAAATATGTTAAAAATAAAAATAAATTATCTTTCTATTTCATCTTTTCTTCAGATATTTTTTATGTGTTATTCAGAGAAAATGACCTGCCATCTTCCCATTGAGAAAATGCGCCTTTAATCAAAACGGAATCCGTAAAATCCTTTCTGTCATTAAACATTTTTTTTTCATTACCCTTAAGCATTCTTCATTATGCTTCATTTTCCTAAGATATCCACTTGCCTTTTTCCTAACCACAGAGGTTATTTTTTATCTGTTTTGTACAAAGGGTAATAAGGCTATACTTCTTTGATGAGCTTAAAGCCAAGCAATTAGTAAGACATGCATTGTGAACTAAAAAAACACAGCCATCTTTACTGTCTAGACCAATAAAAGATAAGAACATATACAGGTCTTGATACATTTTTGAAGTATTAATGTTTTAGGCTTCATGAAGGAACATTTTCTCTTTTCTTATTTGTTGTTATCATTTGTAACCTTTTCCTTATTTCTTAAATTAATTTGTATTTCTTTGGTTTTACTTTCATCTCTACTATTTTCTATATTCTCTATGTCTTTGTTTATTTTTTTTGGTACAGTTTTCTGTCCTTTTGGTTATGATAATTATGACTTCACTTTCATAAAAAAACAGAAAAGTCCTAATCTCCAAAGCAATAATGATGTGGAAAAGACTGCGTGACAATTCTAACAAATTCAAACATAAAAAGTAATCATTAGAAAAATGGCATTGTAAATTATTTTGTCAGGTCTTTTGATTAACGACGGCATTTGAACTTTCATCTGACGTAATTAGTTGTCAAAGGTCACAGTAAGATGCCTTTTTTCTTTGATATGAATACACAAATGAAGCCTTTAGTGTATACTGAACGCTGTAATGACGTTGACAAATCTCATGACGACCCTTTGTGACCAATATACCAACTTAAAATATAATCTTTAGAAATAATTTGGTCATGTTAGATGTCACTAACCAGTACAGTTGCACTTTTATTACACGTCTTTGGTTGTCTGAGAGTCAAAGTTAGGTGATAATTTTCTTTCATTTGATATTCTTTGTTTTTGTTTCCAGTTATGATGTTAACTATCATCTTTGCATTTCTGTTCAACTGTTTTGTTGTAGCCTTTTCAGCTTTGTTTGGTTATAATTATTTTTTCCCTTTGATATAAGTACAAAAAGCATATTTTCTACATCCCAACGCTGTAACAATGTAGGTAAGACTATAAACGAATATATGTGACAACACTACCAACTTCAGACACACTCAAAACTATATGTGAAATATGTCACGTCGTTCGACTAACCACGCTATTTGAGCTTCCATTAAACGTGTTGTCAGAAAGTCAATATGTTGTACTTTACTTCAGTTACGTACATAGTAAGCCAATAATGCAATTTTTTAGTGTACAGAATATGAGTTATATTTCCATAGTTGGTCAACACATATTTGAATAAACCTGAACATAAAATAATGAGGTTGAAAAACAACACAAAGAAAATGAAGAATTCAAATAAAATGCCAAATCATCACTTCAGATATCTTGGAATCACGTTATATCAATACGCAGCATAAATTGTGTCTTCATATAATATTGAGAGGCCAATCATTGTTTTCGTTAAAATCAAGAAAAAATAATAGTCTCAGAATAAAGTCAGGTAAGACCCGTGTTTAAAGATGAACTCTTAACGAAAACTCTGTGTTCTCAAAAAGCACCTCCCATTTATCTCTGGACATTATCGGCCCCACTTATGTTTTGTACTGACAATCGTATAAATTGCACTACTGATTTTTAAATATCCATTACTAGAAGTATTGTTCCATATGCAACATAGACTTAACGATATATGCCATCCCTTTCCCTCTACCAACACCCTCCATTTTTCTTTTATTATCAATCCATCTTTTATTTGAACGTAGTAAACATCTCCAACCCTGTTTATACTTACCCCCGCCCCCCCCCCCCCAATCTCTGTAATCGAGTACACAGAGTATAATGACAAGCTCTAAGTTTACCTGGATGGTGTTGACATTTTTATGTTTGATTAGACTAGCTGACAAATTTGTAAACGATATGTTGACTAAAGGGTCTGGATGTATTGCTCAGGCCCATTGGCTGTGCATACTAGCATTGCTTTTTCTGACGAGGTTATGTCAAACAAAACGTCAGTCTGCATTAATTTTAGATAAGGTTTACCGTCAAACAAAAAATAAGTCTGGGTCAATTAAATGTGAGTTTTAAAGTAGTTATGTTCATTCTTTCGGAATTACGGTTTACAGTAGTTGTTATGCTTATCGTTGCAGTCATGGACATCAAATTTTTCGAAAATCGAGACAGATAAACAAGATAGACTTCGACTTGGGATTTCCAGCACTTAGTCTATTGTTTCATTTATTAGTACCAACGTTCCAGCAGTAACTCGAAACAGCAATATTCAATAATGATTGTTTATCGTGAGCTGTAAGATGACTTGGTGAATATAACTGACATGAAAGGTAGTAAACTTTCCGTATCAACACCCGTTTTCTTGTACAAATGTTTTGCGCAATATACCCTGCTTGAGGATCAATTTTGTTCTTTAATCTGAACACGTGTTACAAGTATGAAATGTTGTTATATTGCTATACCAATATGTTTCCCACAAACCCATAACATATTGCGAGGACTTAGACTTGTTATCGGATATTGCTGGAATTAAATAGAGGTCTTCAGCGGGTTGAATTACAACGTCGTACACGATTTGAAGTCAATCAGTTGTATCTTTATTGTGTTATCGTGACCACAGACAGAGATACACACAGACAAACGAGCAGCGTCACTATACCCTCCAAGAGTAGTAAATACTTGGTTTTGGGTAGCAAATGTCGGAAATGAATATCAATAATCGTTCAGAGTTTTAAAGGTAAAAATGTGAAAGGATTTAAACAAAAGCCTTTGTGTTCAAGTTGACGTGTGTCGATATGTATGCGTAAAGTGATACATGTGGTTTGATATAAGAAACAGCAGCACACAGTGTACTCCTTTTTTTATACAATAATTGAAATGATCGAACCATGATCCACAGATCGTGCATTCACAAAATCAATATAAGACGATTCTTAATTTAATATTAAACGAACAAATGTTACAATTTATTGATATTGCAATTTGCAGATCTCAAAATGAGATAACAATATGGTATTACGTTTGTGTGAAAAGTCTTGTTATATATATTAAATCTAGAAGTAACGGTCTTTACGTCTTTATTTAGCCACCAGATCTTTATTGATTGGTTTTCAATTGTGTTTTTTTTTATTTCACTTAGTTTGAGAGCTATAGTTCTATGAATCCACGGTTATACAGCTAAAAATGTATTAAACAAGAGGTTGACTTGACATTTATCGACCCCATTTGTCGGATTCTGGTCACATTTGACACGACAGAAACATATTAAAATGTGTAATTCTTTTTTCTCGACGTATGAATGACCAAGGGTAAAATCTCAACACCAACCGGGCAAATTTCTATAGATCTTCTTAGATAAATCATCAGGCGAGAAATGAACTATATCCGCCACTGAAGAGATTTTCCACATTATTTCATTTTGCAACCGGATATACCTGATAAAATCATTTTATTTCTTATGCAGGACTACTTAGATTACTTCATTGACATTTCCCTGTAGGTGGATGAATATGGAACTTGTTCTTATCCATCTCATAACTTTTACAAGAACTGACAATACATGCTTGATTCTTTGTAAGCAAACTCTCATTAATCCTCTAAAAGGCACTCTATTCACAGACACTTAGAAAGTAGCGCTTCATATTAGTTTCTCTATTGCCTTGAGCAAACAAAGTAAGGTATCCATTATTTTCGTTATACTACCTAAAAAATTCCATTATCTTGATTTTGCCTCATCTACTTTTTAATCCAGACATTTTTGATTCTTTGGAAATCCCGACTGAGGTCGTTCTCGGCACAGACTTTGCCAATGAAACCCATTGTCTGAAGATCTGGAGATAATAAGAGATTTACTGTGAACGACGGAGTGATAGTTGATTGCATATTGAGGTTTTGTGGTACGTATGTAATCTTTGTTTGAATTATAGATGTGTCGTCATTTTAGGAAATATCCAAGTTGACGTTTACATTATAGTTACAATTATACTTGTTAAATGTTCTTGATGTTAATTGTCTTCATCAACACACGGAAGTTTTTATCGGCGACGGTGCTACTCTGACAATTTAATGTACTGGCTACAGAGAACCTGTTTGTATCCTACTCAGTCACAGTATACTGACATAGGACTCACCAGTCTTAACGGGAATCTCTAAATACATTTACAGCTAGAATATTTGTTAAAAGTCTTTTGTTTGAGCATACAGAGATTCAAAAACTCGATCTTTTGCTAAAGACTTAACCACTCAGCCAGTTAATAGTTTTAATAACAGTATAAATGTAACAGTATATACATAACCAGTGTCGACTATTGAAAAACAACATAGTTGAAAGTAAGACAAATATAATTAGTTTTTCATTTGACGCTACTTTGATAACTATCAATTTTAAATGTCTAGACAAGATCTACGGCACATCAACAATTTTGACATATATGGGATCCCCTACATTGTTAGGAAAAGTAAACTCTATAAATGAACTTTACTTACAATAAATAACGTTGGTGAAAGGATTAGATCGTGAATATTTTTTTAAAAGGGGATAAAATGAAAAAAAAACATGAAATAGAAATACGAGAAGTTTACGAATACAACATTTAATTTATCTCAAAAAATATCTGCAAACGTTGGCTTTTATAAAAGTAACAATGTTGCAATAAAGGGCCTTTCGTCATTGGTTGATTGTCTGATGGCATGAGGTGCCGGTGGGAATTACGATAAATTCACATAAACATTCCATAGTAATACATCCTGCATGTTTCTCAGTACGAAGTGTATTTCATTTGAGTTAAATCAGAAAACAAAGAAACACCGAGGTTTAAGATTGACATATTCTAATCAAATCTACTGGGTAGTTAGTCAGAGAGCTGTTCCTAAAATTGCATTCTGATCAAATATTATCGTAATTGAACTTTTCATCATTAACAAAATCATTACGTTTATACCTAAGTACGAAGTGTCGGTCTTTTGAAAACAATAGTAGAGGAGACAAACATTATGGTTTTGAGTCCACATGATAATAATTCTTAATTTCATATTCTCAGAGGACAAAGATAACCGCAAAAACCTTCTTACAACACTAACATAAGTCGAATAATACGTGTAGTAAGACAATATCAACATCACTCAAGTTTTTTTATGAACTTCTTTAACTGATGTTGAATGAAAGCAACCCAAGCAAAGAGTATGTACATAAACAAACTTAGATATTAAACATCAACAAAGTTAGACACAGAAATTATGTAAATTGTTTCAAACATTGAAAACTTACCACCACAACGCATTGTATGTATAATTAGACACATTTCTCAAGAGATTAGAATTCCCTTTTTGTCAGTTAACAAGTAAACAAGTTACATAAGGCACTGACACCAAGTAATGAGCGGGGCTTTTATCGATTTTTTAAATACAACTTGCATTCCGATCATAGTATTAACAAACAGTTTATGGAACAATGGCTGAAACATGACTTAGACATTTTTTAAAGAAGCATATTTTAAACTTGACTCTCCATTTTTGTGAAAAACACGTACGCGATATTTGAACTTGAGAAGTTATAAATATGATTCATGAAAACATGCTATATCCATGAGTCTCG
>JAUUEB010391979.1:0-12204 GCA_032362205.1 Clione limacina
CCCCCCCCCCCCCCCCCCCCCCCCCCCCCCCCCCCCCCCCCCTAAACTCCCTCAAAAAGGTGTAAGATTATATTTGAATGCTCCCTAACTGCTATTGGTTATAGAAAAAAAATGGGCGTTAATTATGCCCATTACAATAAAAACACTCAACTTATAAATCAACAAGAGCACTATATTTTCTTTGTTAGGCTATTCCTTTCTCAAATTATCATATAGGCATATTTTCAGCTACCTTTTGATGAGCTTGGATGCTAAAATAATTGTTGTAATAATAATACTAGATCAAATTTGATGAGCTTATTCTCTTTTATGAATAGGTACATCATGCCAAAAATTTACCTCCACCTTTAATTGAAAATTTTAGAGTTGATAAACTGTGTTCACAGCATTTAGCACCCCATAGTTTTGTTTAAAATATGAAGCAAAAGCAATAATTTATAGATATTTGTTTCTATAGAAGAGGATTGCTAAAAAGCAATTTATAGAAATTAAATGAATTCCTAAGCACACAGTCATGTTGTTATTAGGATAATCATGCTATTTGACGGCTTGTTAGTAGGCAGCAACTGCTATCGTAGGGGAACAAGGTATAGCAGTATTCCAATTTGAATAATATTAAATAATACTCCAATAACTGTTATGCTACAAAAATATATCTGATGAATTCCAATCAATCTCTCTCATTACACTCTCAAAGGCTAAAATCAAACTTACCCAGACTGTACATCCCCCATCTCTTTCAAATCCTCTTCTTTGGAATGTTTCTTCCCTGAAAAGAATAAAAAGCAACATTTTAATTACAAACCAAAGTATCATCATCATAATCAATCTGTAGTTTCTGTTCCTCACAATTGCTGATCTCCAACAATCTTGGTCTAAGACAAGCTCTTGGCAAAGCCCCTTGAGCTGCAGATCCTCAGAGAAAAGCTGGTTCAATGTTTTTAGGTGTCAACCTCATAAGGAAGCAATAGCAACTGCCAGGCCCTCTTGAGCCATATATGTATATATACAGCAGTACAAATCTTCAACATTTTTATATTAGTTTAAAATCTGCTAACAAGGCATTGTTCATCTATTGCTACATGCAACCTTCCATAGAAACTGCCCGGTAGAATTTGGAGAGATATTTAGTAATTTAAAAATTAATTTCCCGAAGGGTTTTTATGTCCTGTGAGGGCAGTTTTTTCTATAATGATTTTTTAGGTCATTTCGTGTCGCCGCAGGGCAGTGCCAAGTGGTAAATAGGGTGACAATTCTTTCCTGAGTTATTACCGAAAATGACTTGTGGCGACACAAGGGCTCCAACCCACTACCTCTCAGGTGAGAGTCAAGTACACTCACCAATAGACCCACTAGTAAGCATTAAAAAGGTAGGATTTGTGATTCATCATTTGAAAACAGCTATCAATTTATGAACAGGGAGGAACAGGTAATCCGGTTCAGACTAAGAACAGGACATAACAGGCTTCGTCACCATATGTTCACCAAATTTAAGATTGGACCATCAGCTGTGTGTGAGTGCAATGATGCAAATCAGACCACTGAACATGTCCTACAGTTCTGCCGACTCCTTTCTACTGAAAGAGACACACTGGCCAGAACCAACTGAACTGACTTGAATGTTAAACTTCATGGCCCCCTGACAGAACTGCAGAGGGCTGTGAGTTTTCAAAGACTCTAAATTGAAAGTTTAAAGTAAATTGCAGGTGTAGAAAATCTTTGTGAACAAAAGAGAGATTATTTGAAGACCCCTGATTTAAGAAGGAAACCAAGGGGCGCGATAGTTAAGGCGCCAGAGGTGGTCTTTAACATTGTTTTATCCTGCAATGGGACCCTCGAAAATTTGTGAAAGTGGCCATCATGGTAATGGTGCTTACCGCTCATACAAAATATATTTTATTATCACATAAGTTGTGTACCCTGGTCCGGACAAACATCCTTCCTACCTACTAACGTTAGAACGCTAAA
Organism: Clione limacina; assembly: GCA_032362205.1. NCBI lineage: Eukaryota > Metazoa > Mollusca > Gastropoda > Pteropoda > Clionidae > Clione > Clione limacina. The sequence continues at coordinate 1,969 of JAUUEB010391979.1, forward strand.
TAAAAGAGTACCTTCTGAAGAGGTTAGCAGCAATCCCTAGGGATCCCCAAAGTGTATAATAAACAAAAAGTGTTAAGCAGAAAGCTAATGCAAAATCAGCCAAAAAATCAGTTGACTCCGTTTGAGCTTAGCTATAACCAAAGGAGTCAAACAAACGAACACAAAATTGCAATTAAAAACTTCATAATCATATTTTTTTTACTTACATTCTGCATCAGACTTTGCCATCATGAGTTCCTCCTCATTTAAATATGTTTGAAGATTTTTCAATACCTTTGAATGAGAAGCAAAATGCATAACAATGATAAGTTTGTATTCACTTTATACAAATTCTACAATTTTTTCAAGACCTTTGAATGAGAAGCAAAATGCATAACAATGAGAAGTTTGTATTCACTTTATAAAATCTCAGCATATGTATCTGGTGGTTTTTCTAGTTTCTACAATTTAATTTGGACTCCACAATAAGTTAAACCTAAATATTCTTTAACTACAAGTCATTCTAAACATTTAAACTGAAATATTTTGAACATACCTGACACCTCATTTTTACAGATGCTAATGGGTCTGTCAACAATCTTGTGTATATTTCTTTCAGAGTTGGAGCCAACATAAAGGTGTAGTGACGACATGCAAAAAAACCTATTGATCAAAATAAAAGTAAATATCACACATTGTATCAGTATTTTCAAGGCATTGAGTTCAATGATCAAAAGACAGTGTACATGGGCAATTCCACAATTTCTTTGACAGTAACATAAAAAAGAGAGTCCCAAACCATTTCTTATATTAATATTCATTAGCGCTGTCCAGAATTACATCTTGTAGGCCAAAATTATACCTCAAGCTTTTATATTTTGGAATGCTATAAAAAAGGGACCACGCCGAAAAACTTGGTGCTTCACACCAATATTTTGCCAACGTAAAAATGGCAAATGATGACTATTACTATTACACAAGTTAGGGTAAAGTTAAGAATTGGTGTAAAAAATATAAATGGATCAGTAGCCAAGGTCTTCTTAAGGTCATAAAAGATTGGAGAATCGTGTCCCAAGGGTTAGGCAGACGTACCAATTGCTGTGAGAGCTTTTGACTGAACATCTTCATCCTCATGGTTGAGGAAGTAAATAAGCACTTCAAATACAGTCTCTCTTACACACACCTGTTGATAAAGATATCCAAGATATTAATCTTAACTTATTCATGAATAAAAATCATTAAAAAAAGAGCCACTGTCTAGTAGAGGCTAATATTTCGACATAGTATTTGTTATATCAATATGTAACTTCTTCTTCATATCAAATGGAAGACGACTCCAGACATCTTTGCAAAGGCAGCTATTTTTTGGAGCTCAGCAAATTTTGAAAACCTTGTCCTGCAATGTCACTGCCTCAGGCCAAGTGGTTGCTCTAAATATGTCTTTCCGAGGATGGTTTGTTGTCATTAAAGATCCATTGTTAAACAAGCATTGATCAGATTTGCCCTTTTCTAATTATGTGTGCATAGACACAGTTGTGGCCTGTCCTGTCTAAACAAGATAACTTTTGTCTCTTTCCACAATCTTTTGTTCAGGGGGTTTTGTATAATGGCTTTCTCTCATGGTAGGTGATTCTTTCTTTGTCTTTTTAACTGTCATCCCTCCTTGGCCAAGCTGTCAGCAGGAATCCACTGAAGTGAGAGTAATATCTTTGTGCATAGGTCGGCAACAATATTCTGTATTTAGTTCTTTGATTTTTCAGTTCTTGAGAGAAGAGGAACTGAATGGGAATCTCTAACAGATGTAACTATATCTGCAAAAAATGCAATCATAGAACTTGTAAAAAAAATGATTTGATTAAGCAAATCTTACCTTCGTTTCACCCATATCTTTTGAATCTAAGTCAAAATTTTTGCACAGTAAACCAACAGTGAACAGAGCTCTAAGTAATGTGGGTCTACGAGGCTTCAGTGTAGGACAATCTTTATTTTTCTTATGATCAAGCATTATTCTTGCTAACACACCTGTTAGATACAACAAATATCATATTCATTATAAGACAAAAAGAAATCTATGTATGTAATTGAATTTACTTGTGAAGAAATTCTGTGATAAAAGTATTTCATACAACTCTTCATGCAATTTACACTAAAAACAATAAAATATTATGATTTTTTTTAAAATCCACTGAACATAAAAAGTACCTGGTATTTGCACACCCTTACTGTTGTTTTCATATTCTTTTGTCATTTCTATGCCTACATAAGAGACACTACAAAGAATGTAGAAAACCCTTTTTTAACAATTCAAAGTTTTATTATACTTGCTATAAACAGGATTTTTCTTTACAGATGTTGGACAAACATCGTACTTTGGAATATCTACTTATCTTTATCGGAAAATTCCTGAAAGCCCACGTAATATGCAAACGCACAAAGTATGTTCACTAATGCATGAAGTAAGCTAACCTGCTTATAATAAATGTGAACTATATATAACATTATATGTCCAATTGTATACTTGCTTGGTTGCATTTTGGTGTAAATTGGTACATTCTATGATTTTAAGTATTTTACTCACGCATATGGATGGCGCAAAGCCCTTATACCAAAGGAATCAAGAGTTTTTTTTACGCTGGGCTTCCTATCTAGAGGGTGGCTGCAAACTTTTTAACGGATACTCATTACGAAAAATTGAGAGAATGTAGCAACCAAAAATTCTAGTTGTATTAAAATAATGAGAAAATCCGCAGTCATACCATAAAATTTCTTGAAACAATCCTTGACTAGTTCATAGTTGTGGCTTACATCATTAACAACTGCTCCAAGGCAACTCACACAACTTTGTACAACCTGTGAAGAGAGGACAATATGTGTACAGCAACTAAAAAAAAAATGGGGAAGGTTTTTCTCTCTTAATCTCAAACAACTCTCATACATGTACAAAATACTAGGTTGTCATTCTTATCAAAAGAAACTTACACTTGACTATCAGATTGCAATTTTGATGAACATGGATGGGTGCATTAAAATATCCAACCAAACTGATTCTGAAAAGTCATACCTAAAAATTGACTACTTCTATCGCAGTGATGACAACAGGAAATAGTAAAAAAAAAAAAAGGAAATACCCTCAGGTTTTAAATCAAAATAAAGGAGACAGAAATAACAAACAAAGCACTTCTATCCTTACCATCATTCCATGTTTAAAAATAAGTTTCATCATATCTTCTTCAACTTGAGCCAAAAAAGTCTCACTAGGATGGTCCATTAAGGGAATCACAAGTTCAAGAATTTGGGCGACGTAGTGAAGCACCATAAAGTCTCCCTGAGTCTGAGGATAGTAGAGCAAAAGTGAAAAATTACAATAAAATAGAAATACAAAGGCAAAAACTTAACACATCTTTTACCATTCTGATCCATTCATATTTTTAAAAAGCTTAAAGTGCATTCATAGCACTTAACTTTGATTTCATTTACTTTTCAAAACAAGAATGTAAGGAGTTGCATAAGATTCTTTAATAAAAATCTAATTTGAATTTTTCCAGCACTTCTCATTAAAAAAGAGACCAAAAGTATAGCTTTATTCCTGGCAATACCAAAAGTGTAATATTTATTGGTCTGAAATAATAATTTCTACCAAAATAACAATTTTCAATTTTTTTATCTTGGTCATTTAGTTCAAATTTCTTTAAATAGGTTTTTTTTTTTTTAGGACGGAGCCAAATCATTAGACATGCGGCTCCTATTCCATGGAAATTAACATTCTTTTTCGTTTTTTTTTAATATTAAAAGGCCATCACAGATTTATTTTGCAACATTTTCTTTCTGACTTAACAAATGGCTCAATTTTGCTGTTCTTTAAAAAAATCAAGCCGCTTCATTTGCAGCTCTTATCTTTCTTTAATAAAGAAGTGTGTTTTGTCTGACACTTAAGGAAAATCCTAAGAATACGTGTTGAAAATCAAATCCTTTTATATCTAATCTAAATACAAAAGACTGGAGATGAAAGCACTTACATTGCACTTGATATCAAGATAAGGCTGTAACGTGGTTGCATGTTCCACCATGAGATCTGCTTTGATTTTGCTGAATAAGTACAGAGTAGATAAACATCCAACAAGACGAGTATTTTGGGTCTTGTTCTCTGTGCTCTCTGAGAAAGGGAAAAAAATATGATAAGGGGAAGAAAGAAGATAGGATTTGAAGCTAAGATTTCAAAACGATCCTGAAAAACAAGTAGAGTAAACGGTTAAACTGAAATTTGTGGGAACTTCCTTTTGAGTTTGGTATAAAAGAAGTAGACTTTAAAAAAAGATTAATGTCATAGATATCATGTTTTTAGAATAATCTCATACCCTAACAAACTTCAGTATGAAAATGGGCACACAAGTCAGAAATTAGCAAATCTGCGGACAAGTTCAAGATATTCAAATATAAATTTAGACAAAAACTATGAGCAAATATTGGGAATCATAAATTAAATAATGAAAATGTCTTAAGGGATTCCTCCAACAAAAAAGAGATAATTGACTCTTACTCACCAGCACTATTTTCTTCTATCCTTAGAACATTTTCAACCAAACAATCAACAATCTGTTTGCAAGCTGTGATTGCAGATTTGTTATAATTACCATCATCATCCTTCTTCAGTAGCTGCAAAGGAACCATAAAAGTTGTATCAATTTCATTTCATTACAAATGCAACTACTTAAAAGCTTATTTAAAGTACATTTGATTACTAACGGAATTCATACTGTGAGCCAATACACTAAACAGAATGTACATACACACTATTAGTGCCAATAAGTACTCACCGCACCAAAAAAATCGCTCAGGGCATGATGATCCTCGATTTGATGCCACTTGGCTCATTTTTTTGGCTATCAAATACAAGCCAACAAAATGTTTCAAAACTATATCTTATGTACAACAACTGAGCAATGTTTCATGCTTCCTTACAGAAGTGAACAATTTTTAATGATTATTTAAAGCAAGCAAGCAAGCTAGCTGCTTCTATTACATGGATAGACTCAAATATGAGTATGACATTCAAGCACATTTAAAAAAAAAATATAATTAAGAAGATTAAAAGAATTTTGGTAGAAGGATGAAAACAAGCGTTACATATACAATAAAAGAACAAGAAGCTCATTTGAATTAGTAGAAATTCTTAAAAAACGTACATCGTAATTTTTTTTGCCAATCCACTGAAACAAAAAGAAGTTGTCAAATCATTATTAAAAACTTTTATTCACATCCGACTTTGAGGTAACTTACATTTTCAAGAAGCTGCTCAAAGAACTCATAACTTGTATCCTTGGCAGCAGCAACCTAAAAGGAAAAGGAGAGTATAAATAATTCTTTTATTAGCAATTCTAGAGAGTTAAATCTCAGTCAGTATTCATCTACTATTTTTGTTTGGAGGGCTAAGCTAACAAACCCTTCTTAAGGAATCTTAACAGATCAGATCAGTATTTTCCTTTAAAAAAGCATCAGTTTCACACCAAATTTAGTATTGAAAATGAGAATATTTTGATTTAACATGTAATATATAACATACATGCAACCTCCACCTTGAAATCTCAACCTTAACTCTTTCCCTACGGGGCCAAATTCCACCTTTGGACGGAGCCAAATTTGGTTATTCATTTCGGAAACAGGGTCTGTGATATTTGTTATCATATCACTTTTCATACAAGCCTGTTGGTGACTCCATAGGTTAAGTTGAAAACAAGTGTATTTTTATTCAAAAACGTTCGATAACCCTTCTGTTTCTGAGCCAGCAGCCACATTGGCCCCAGCCCTTCAACCAACTGACAAATAAAATGTTTTAATGAGCTGTGCCTTGTTGTCAAATAAAGAAAATTCAACTTTAGAGGTAGGCATACCATTCCAAGGTCCAAAGAGCAGGACAATCATTTATCGTAAGATGATATAAAGTTTGTAAGCACACTTTTGGAAACAACAAATATGCTTGAAATACTTACAACATCTGTGATGTTCACCACTTTTTGTACCAGCTTGCCAGTGTCTTTGTCTCTAGTTGCCAAAGGAGTGAACCACATACTTTGAAAGACTTCATTGACCAATTTCTGAAAAAAGAATAGATAATTGATATTATACCACTCTTAAGTGCATGTAATAATTTTCATCTGTATCTTTATCTATTTTGTTGAAGTGAGGAAAAGTGCAGACAATTTGCTAAGAAAAATCAGATCCCATGCCTTGTGCTCGGATACTCGAGAAAATTCGGATCTCGGGTGTCAGATATTTGAGAACTGACTATACTGGCATTTAATTAATGTAAATTGGTATGCTATTCATTTATTGATATCAAAATAATGTGAAACAGGAAATATTCACAATATCTTATTGTCCATTCATGAAAATTAAATTATCATGAAAAATGGCCACACAGTAAGGAAATTACCCCTCTACGCAATTGTCATGAAAACAAAAATAAGTTGATGCAGTTTTTAGTGGCAACAAGTGGGAGATATCAAGCACAAAATATCATTTTATGGTTTACCAGTGACAATATCAATGTTTATGACAATTAAGTTAAAGGCACCTCTAAATAGGTAGGTATATTACAAGCATATGTTTAGAACTTACCTTAATTCCTTCTTCATCATTGACTCTCCTGATCATCTTGACGCACATTTCAGGAATTTTGTCATAATCACTATGCTCAATGCAAATTTCTTTAAAGATTCTGATCACTCTCTTTCTCACACTTACTCCTGTATCCTATTGAACAAAAAATCAAGTCTATGAAGTGGAGATGAAAGAAGGATGAAAACATTTAAAAAGTCCTTGTTATGTGCAAGTCATTAGCTTAACTTGACTTTCTTGTTACCATATCTCATACCTATGAGTTATGAACTATGTCCTGTTTTGACAGTTAACTAGTGAAAATCTGATTTTGAATTTATAATGTAAACAATCAGATTTGACAGTGATAATCAGCTATTTATACAAACCTATGAATGTGGCTAGTAATCAAGTTGGAAAGATTTCACACCTTCGATGCGGCTATTAAATGAACCTTAAGGTCAGAAGGACTAGACTGGAAAAAAGATCTAGTTGGCCAGAAACTGTACCTTTGACAACTTAAAAAGAGGGAAGATCATTGTATGTACTAAGAATATCCACCCCAATAACAGATCATTGAAGGAAAAAGGGTGCATAAAAATCAACTTACAAGTATTCTATCTGACAGCATATCATAGTAATTTGGAATGAGGTCTGGCTGGATGAGGATGAATTTGCCTACAAGTTCAATAGCAGCTTCTCTCACAGAGGTAGACTGGTCAAGGAATCTTCCATGCACTCCTCTTCGCATGTCAGACTGAAAATAGAGAAAACAACTGAAATTATTACCACGTAAACAAATGCTTTCTAAATTCTCAACAAGAAAATTTCTTAAAATCTTTTCATCTATTGTTTCCTGCAAGTATTTTGATGAACTAATAAATGCAACTTGATCCTGGCGACTGATAACTCTTGTATACTTGATAGACACCATGGAACTTAATACTTCACTGAATGGAGTTACCATAGTATTTCTTACAGTGATTAAATATTCCTCATCAAACATGTAACAAAAGATGCTTATCTAACATAAAACAAAAGATGAAAAGATTATCAGAAACAATATGTGCACATTTAATTGAAATAAAGTCTTACTGATTGTTGGGGATACTCAAAGAGTTATATTTTGATGTATTTGTGTAGCTCACAAACAACACCATCTGCTCTTTATGGACATGTATTGCTAAAATTTACAAGAGGCAAGAAAATTAAGCCAAAATACAACAGATTTCATGTTCTACCTGTGGTGTGGTATCACATCTGTTCCTGCCAATATTATTCCTTTGGGTTTACACAATATATATATAGTAATAGAGTCAGATATACTAAAAAGGTGCTCTTTACAGTATTATAAGCTTTTTAATATGTAAGGTAAGCCCAATAGGGCAGATCGGTGTCACTAGAAGAATGCGATGTCTTCACTAGAGTTTCTTTACAGTTGTTTAAACTTCTACAAACTGTGATGTAGATATCAGCTTTGCTTCCATCAGCAAAGATGTTGACAACATCACAAAATTCAAAATCATACACTATAATGACTTAAAAGAGTATCATGCATAATAAATTTACCAACAAAATAACTTAAACAAATGTTCAGGTTCATAACAGAAACATTAAAACTACATTGTTAACAGTATCAACATACTCGACCGAGTATTCCTGGATCTGCTTCCACTACAGCAGTAAGGCATTTCATGGCTTTGGTTCTAACTGCAACAGCTGTTTCACTTAAAACTTTGAGAATCTGAGAATAGAAATAAAAGAAACATTAGAATAGAATAATTCAAAACAGATGATCCATCATATAAGGATAGTTTTAGTTACAAAATATAGTATCAATATGTATACCTAGAAACCTGTAAAGTCATAGGATTGAAATAACCTACAATGGTTATATTCTGATCAAAAGTATTGTACAATGGGTGGTTTTACTACTCCCAAACAAGACTCCACCCAAGCAACAACATGTTTCTATAATAACTAGAGTGATGCAAGATTTTTTGTATATCAGTTATCGCTGGGTGAATATTTATAAAACATTAAATTACAATGTGGTTAACATGGTAAATACTTTTTGCATAATATGAAAAAACATTGATTAAATAATGAAACATTTATGTATTTGTTCTTAGCATTAAGTGCAGCAAGGACATTCAACTTGAAAAACATTTCAAAATTTGACAAATTCACTGACCTATCAATCACATTATCAAGACAAAACTCTTCTTTTTCATACCAACAATTAACTCTCAACTGGAACTCAATTCAGATAGTGCATCTTCTCATTCAAAAGGTAAAATGCCACATGACAATCAGCATAGTAAAAAAACAGATTATATACATCACATGTTATTTAACTTCTTACTACTTGATATTTGATATTCAAGTTAATATCCTCCTCCAAATCTTATCTATAGGCATGGAACAGATGTTGATTCATACAAGGTTTAAGCCATTTCTCGGAAAAGAGATGGGCCCTGAAAAGCTAATTTAAACCCTAATCATCATCGCTCAAAGAGTCAAACATTATCAAAAAAAATTTAATCTTAGGCAATCAAACTTGAACATAGGAGATCACTGCGGCAAGGAGGTGATTTCTCATTCAACATAACTTTCTAACAAGGTTATTCTTATTCAAAACTATGTTCTTTTTACCATTAAAGTAACTAATAATGAATGAAAACATTTAATTTGTTTCAAGAAATTACCTGTGTCAAATAGATATCAAAGCTTTGAGCAAATGGCCGTTTTGATGAAAGATATCTTGCAATTAGGCAAGCACTATCATAGTCTAGTTTCGCCCCAGCTTGTCTGTGGAATAGAAAAATTAAAAAACATCATTAGAAAAGTCAATATTACCCAAGTTAGATAAGCCTGGATAATTGAATATATTCCTCGATATGCCACACCAATTTGCATTTGCATCACAGTGGCTGAGTGGGGAATTACAGGTTATTAGTCTCTACTCCATATTAATTTATTTTAAGTTACATAGTGGTTTAACAGTATGTTTTGAAAAGCGCTTCTAAGTTAAACTTTCACATGGTCATCTGAACAGACTTTATATATTTAAGCATCCATACCATCTCATACATCAAAAAGAAAATCCTTTAAACATACTTCACATTTTGTCTGCTGGTGATTTGGGAGCAGAGAAATGTCTTCCGCTTCTCAGCATTTTGCAAAATTTCAGTTGAAGTCAGTTCTTTCTTTTCATTGAAATCTTTCTCTTGATCATCCTCTATATCATCAGCAGAAGTATTGTGTTGTGCTTTTAATGTCTTTTCTGCTTCCACTGTTGTATCCCTATACCACTGGGCTATGTAAAACTGGCTGGCAAACTGCAAAAAAGAAGCATCATTGCTTTAAAAAAAATTGCAGGTAAAAAATGTATAAAATGAAGATCTATTTGAAGTTGTTCCAACTCTTATTGATGACTGCCAGCTTTACATTGGGCATAAATCACTGAGAATCGCCCTTATAATGATACACAGATAGCTGTGACAAACAAAATAGCCATGATTGTTATAGTAGATTCTTTTCATAAAAGTGTTACCATCAAAGTATGGTGCTTACAATAATATAACGTCACCCTCATAAGATAATTGCTCAAGTCATTTTTCAATAATTTCAGCAACTTAAATTCAAACTGCCATGAGAACG
>JAUUEB010392090.1:0-12203 GCA_032362205.1 Clione limacina
CTCTCTCTCTCTCTCTCTCTCTCTCTCTCTCTCTCTCTCGTTCTCTCTCTCACACTATTTTTCCATATCAACCTTTTTCTTAAATATGTTTATACTCAGTGATATTCAATATTATTCACTAAAAAAACGTTATCAAAAAACTGAAAAATATATATAACTGTTTCAGATTCATCAGCTCTTTCTGTTCCATGGGATCCATCTGTACACTATTGGCTATTGCTATAGATCGATACCAGAAAATATGCAACCCCTTCAAGAGACAACTCCAAGTGAAGCACGTCAAGATGATCATCATACCTATCCTGTTACTGGCGTTATTGTTAGCTTGGCCTTCGTTGATCATTTACGGATTACGTACCACGAAGTCCGGAATACCGGGAATTCCCGGACATGACTGCTCAACATCTGATGACGTCAAAGATACTCTCTATCCTTTGATTTACAACATGGTGTTATTTGCTGCTTTCATTACTTTGACGATCACACTGATAACACTGTACACATGTGTCCTCAAAGAAACCAAACGCCATAATAGGTAGGTCTTTATCCTTACCTGCACTCATTAGTATTGTCTTTTTGGAAGAATGGCCGTTACAAAACAGACGACTATTCAATCTATATATATATTTTTCATATTTGTATTTTTGTTTTTGGTATGTTGTAACTGACTGAATGTGCACGGGCCTCTCAGCGGTTGGCTTTACATCAACGGTTGGCTTTAGCCTGTCCAATCTCATTGTCGCCACTAATCTCTTAACACAATTTTCAACGAATAGTCGGGGGGGGGGGGCTTCCCCCAAGACTTTACCGGGCCTGGTTTTTATTGATCCTTAGGTGATCTAAACACAAAATATTGTGATATCCAAACTAATATTCCACAGACGCTCAGCAGGGTTTACTAATGATAAAAAGAATCAAAGTCCTCGAAAATGGTCTCAAATGAAAATTGTTGCTGAGACAATGGGTTACGTTGCTTGCCTCACTGGTCACTTCCGCTAACTTCGCTTTGGTTGTGTTTTTTTTTAAGTTACATACTTCTAGTTTTCGTGAAATTCATAACTTGAGGAATGAACAGGTAAAGCAGCTTCAAGTTTGGTGCGCTAAAATAACAGTTTTTTTTCATTTGGGGAAAGTAAAATGAATATTAAAGATATAAAGATTCAACAAGCAGACCTTATCATAGAGTATGCACTAGATGTTTTTGTCCTATAAATCTAGCCGTCTAGTTGAATCCTTTCTTGCAAAACACTAGATCAAGTAAGTGGCACAAGGGATAACAGGTATAGAAAAATAAACATAAAGTCTGCCCTAAATCATCACATCCTCTTAAAATCCAACAGGGTCCTTTGCTAAGTAAACTTAGAGACATGCGATAAGAGCTATTTACTACGACTCATGTTGTTTTTGCACTCTCGACTTCTTAACTTTTATTAGCCCAACGAATTTTTATAGTCTTCGAAATAGCATGTTTGACAGTCAAGAATTATAGTTCTGTAAACAGAGGAATTTTAAAAGGTATCGTTATCAACCGAGAGACAAATATATTGTTGTGTGCAGAAATGATAATTTAAAATTATTATGGCACTTAAAAAGATGTGGCAAAAAAGTTGAACTGAAGTTTGGAAATTTGTTATAACATCATATTTTAGTACCGTTTGTTTGTCGTATTATGTTGTTTTGCTGAGGTTTTGACAATATCAAACATTTTGAACTGATAATTACTTGATGGTATGCTTTATTAAATCCGCTAAGTTAGTTATCAGGGACTATATACTATACGTAATTGAATTGCTGCTCGAGCTACTCTAACGCATGGACTGAAAGGTGTTTATATTAAATGAAATTTTACTTTACAGTAGCATTGTTTGGAATTGGTGGTTTAAAGCACCGTGACTGATGACAATAGAGTGGTGATGAAAAGAGGACGACATATTATGAAAACAAAAATTCTTTGGTCTCAATGAATGACGATAACGTACTACAGTGGTCTTCGCCTATGAACACCGTAGTTTATAGCATTAACAAGAATTATTAAGCTTTTTTCTTACATATTTGACCTGTTTTAAGCACTATCCACTAGCGGGCTATCTGTTTGTCCAGAAATTAGACACGAGAGTGAAGTATTAAGTTCACACTTTTTGTGCGAGATTTTAAGTGTCTTGTAAGTGGTGATAATTTGCTCAAGTTAATACGCGTTTACTACTGTATTAAGCTTATTTGACACATAACAATTGGCAAATTATGAACCAATATCAATATCAATATATGTTTTATATATGGGTGAAATAGACACAAATTTATTTGACCTTCAACTTAACCTCATAGTCTTACATTTGTTCTGAAGTTATTTAGTAATCGTAAGCAATATCAACGTACGATAAAAGTACTCAATTTACATTAAACTTAATATTATTTTTCTTCTGTTTCAGGTACATGAAGAGGAACTCATCATTCAACCTTCCATCTTATAGAAGTTCAAGCCGTAAAGACTCAGCTTCACAAAAGGAACCACCATCTCCTCTTTCTAATTATCCGGTCAAGAAATCTTCCCCAATATATTGTACACAAAATTATCGCAAAAGGATGAATTCTACAGACTCAAATCTCACTGACGAATCGGTCTTTTCTTCTCCTGAAACCATGCCATCTGCATATCTTTCGCAAAATTGTAATGGCATACATTTCCACCGATCCTTTTCGGAAGATTCTTGTACAAAAGGTGTTGAAAACCCCGGGAAAAGAAAGAAAAAACTTTCATTTCAAGACGACGTATTAAGGGATGAAATTCAGCTACGCGTTGGTCGAAAGATCTCAACAGAAACGATGAGAACTGATTTATCTGAGTTGTCATACATGACTACGTCATCAAACAGAAGTCTGATAGACAACCACACATCAGACGATGATACGCAAAGTATACGATATTTAAGTCCAAGATTAAGATCTGTGTCCGTCGATTCACATCATATGTTATTTCGTAATGTTGTGTGCGAAGAAAAAGTTGTAGAAGAAGAAGAAGAAGAAGAAGAAGAAGAAGAAGAAGAAGAAGAAGAAGAAGAAAGAGTCGTAGAAGAAGAGGAGGAGGGTAACAGTAAACCTGACTGCACATGTCATCCTTCTACAAACAATCAATGCTCTGACAATATAGTGTCAATTAGTTTAAACACAAATAATGTATGTGACACACTTGGTCAAAATGAGAACAAATCATCAAAAGACGAACAACAAACAAAGTCACACAATCAGAAGTCAACTGAGACAGTTCTAAAGAACAACAATAACAAAACGCCTCATAAAGACAAAAAGTTAAAAGGGCGTATTCGAAATAAAACTACAGTCATCGCGTTTCTAGTGACACTGGTTTTCATACTCAGTTTTCTGCCCCACCTCTGTCTTCAGGTGGCAAAAATGATACAAAAAGGGTTTGACTACGACTTGAAAGGAGTCCAATTAGCAGTCTATAACATTTTTTTAAGGTCGTACTTTATGAACTCTGTATTAAACCCAATCATTTATGGAGTGCTGAATGTTAAATTTCGCCGTGAAGTTGGTCGACTATTCAGAAAATGCTAGAGAGAATGTAATGACATGAACATTTAAAAAAAAATCCTATCAATGTCAGCTCACCATAAGACTGCCAATTTGAGAGTTTAAAAACCCTTTTGTGCTTTCTTGTTTTTTGTCAATAAATAATCAATGCAAACTATCTTCATCATGATATTTGAATTCTATCACTCATCATCTCTATATGATTTGTCTTCATCATGTTTGTTTCTCATGAACGTGTATCTTCTAGCTTGTAAAATCAATCTTTGTTTAGTCAATTATGTCCACAGAGCTGAGGTTTATTTGAATATTCTATGAGTTTACGTCAACTGCTTCACAACAAATATTACATATAAGTAAAAAATCTGGAACAGTGTTTTCAAGAATCAATTAAGTTCATGTTTAACCTGGTTACATTCTGTTGATCACATCTTGTATTACACCACCTTCATAAAAGTGCAAACACAAATCGTTCAGCAAGAGCAATCTTGTTTTTTCAATAAACACTATTTCATTACAAAACTCATTGTATTTAATAAGATGTCTAAAAATATAGGCAATAAGAAAACAATGATTTCAACAAAATTTATTTTGCCAACAAATTGAAGTACAATTGTACCAAAATAATTCATGGTAAACATCACATGAAGCAAATATTGATAATAAACATATGTTCAATATTCAGTTTGTATACATTTCACAATAATTGTAATGCAATCTCAATGATGTCAATCATATCTAGGCCAAGTCATTATAGGCCATAAGCCATTTCACAACTAATACATCATGACAACATCATACATATACACACATTAAGCTTGGCTGCACACACAATGAGACACCCACAAATGCACATACATAGACGTATGTGTATATTAACAAACTCTTATATCATTAACAGATATGAATGAGAAAAAAAGTAAATACTAACAAACACCTATAAAAATCACATGCATTCACAAGTGAAAATCACATGCATTCACAAGTGAAAATCACAAGCATTCACAAGTAAAAACAACATGAACTCACAAGTGAAAACCACATGCATTAACCAGGGGAAAAACACATGCATTCACGAGTGAAAAACACATGCATTTACAAGTGAAAATCACAAGCATTCACAAGTAAAAACAACATGAATTCAAAAGTGAAAACTACATGCATTTACAAGTGAAAAACACATGCATTCACAAGTTAAAATCACAAGCATTCACAAGTGAAAACAACATGAATTGACAAGTGAAACCCACATGCATTTACAAGTGAAAAACACATGCATTCACAAGGAAAAATCAGATAAATTCACTAAGAAACTAACCCCCACATAACAAACTGTCATACATTCATACACACACATCACATTCGTACAGACAAGATGTCAAATTTATATGTACAAAGTTAGATCCAAATAAACCTGATACGATAAACAAACTTAAAGAGGTAGATAATCTACACATCATGACATTTTGCAGAAGGATTCAACATTGCAGATAATGGGACCTGAAGCTATTTTTGGCAATCAAATACCTACAGTGTTAAGGCCAGTAAAGGTAAAGCAAGGACAGTGTTTCTGCAGCTCAAGCAAGTTGAAATTTAAGAATTTTCAACAGCATTGTGCAGACAGTCTTGTTTTTATGGAGCATTTACATGGAGGACAAGGTACGAGTATCCTTCCTATTCATTGGCTGAATACAATCCGAAACAAGAAGTTGTGGAAGAGAACAGACAGGCAGCAGACTTGTATTGAGATTCTGGGTAGGAAAGGGAGGCTGATAGGTCATACTTTGCGCAATAACTCAGAGAATATAACTACAAACTTGGGACCGACCCTATACGTAATAGGGTCAAGTAGAGTACTGACTTTGTAAGTCAATATTTCTGATATTTGGAACTATAGGAAGTTTAAAAAGGGTTCAAAACAATCAGAACATATTATTCCTATGTTAAAAACACAGTTTGCAAGAAAGGCTGTTTCAGATCTGTGCTTAAATCACACCAGGAGACAAAATCGTAATGCATATCTACTTGCTGTAGATATTCCTGACAAAGCAAGCATATGGAACTGAATAAAAGTTCCAATATTAATAAAGAATAATAACATAATGATCATCTTGATCACAAGTATCATCAAAATATCATAGTCTAATAAGACACAACATAAACATCATATTAACAAAACTGTATTATGAAAGACATTAGTTAACCACCATATTATTTCAGGAACACTGATGAACTTTTTTACGAATGAACCTACAAATAGGCTACTCAACCCAGAAATAAGTGGTTTTGATTTGAGCAAAAGCCATAAGTTTTTTTAAATGACTACATTTACACACCCTAGATGTTAATGGGTATCTGATCAAGTTGATTGGTTGGCAGTTATTGCAACCTTTGCAACACAAAAAGGATGTTATCATCCTTGAACAAGAACCAAACCAGTAGTGGATAGTGGCAGTAAGATACACAACACTGATAGAATTTACACCCAGACCACCTCACATACAAGGCAGAGACCAAGACATCTCCACCTGATTGAAGTCAGTGAACAATATGGCAATAAGGATTTAAATGTTTAATAGGCAGTGGCCTAGTATGTTTTCAGGTAATGAACACAAGTGTATTGGTGATTACAGGTTGTAAAATGCAGCAGCCTATGAGTGGGCTAGGAAATGTGCATTCTGAATGCTCATTGTTATCGATGTGAAAGAAACATTATTATATTTAAGTTCTCAGTGTACATTCAATGGAATTCATCAAAATCTTTCACAGCAACAAATTGATTTGTATTCATACAAAATGAAATAGAAAAAAAAACATAACCAAAGTAATATGAAACTCCAGAGTCACCTAATTTGGTGCATCTTGATCAATCCAGGGTTTTATGGGTTCTTTTGATTTCTTTTTCTTCTTTTTCTTCTTTCCACCTCCCCTTCCTCTGTGGTGATATCCACCCCTATTCCCTTCACTCTGTCCTTCTAAAGAGAACATATTACCGCCTTCTTCATTGTCATGTCCAAAGCCACCTCTGTTGCTTTCATTGACACTTCTGTTGCTTTGATTACCACCTCTGTTGCTTTCATGGCCACCTCTATTTATTTGATTTCCACCTCTGTTGCTTTGATTTCCAGCTCCTCTGTTGGCCTGATTTCCAGCTTCTTTGTTGGCCTGATTACCACCTCCTCTGTTGGCCTGATTACCACCTCCTCTGTTGGCCTGATTACCACCTCCTCTGTTGGCCTGATTACCACCTCCCCTGTTGCCTTGATTTCCGCCTCTGTAGCTTTGATAAGCACCACCTCTGTTGCCCCTATTACCCCCTCTGTTGTGATTGCCACCTCCTCTGTTTGATTGGTTACCTCCCCTGCTCTGGTCTTTATTACCTCCCTGGCTTGGTTTAATACTGTGGTTTGGTTTAGCATCTGAAAAAAGAAAACACAGTTATTAAATGTAGATTATAGGATATAATGTTGAAGCTTTAGGTATTACCACTGAAGTTTATTTGTTTCATCCATAAATAAACTAGCTTTAACAAAACCAACTTCGATGAGTTGACATATTTTGATTCAGTGACTGTTTTAAACACTGCATTTATGTTTTTGTTAGATACTTTGCTGCTTCCTTTCTATACAAGACAACCACTATCCTAATTCAGAAAGAACTCATTACTTAAAAATACAAAATTAAAAAACATACTTTATAACATAAAGGCAACTGCCCCTTCTTGACTTCACTAATTTCACATAAATATGGTAGATATGCACTTTGGGCCAGATTAAAGATTTTAAACTTTCATTGAATATACAAAAAATTGTACATTCCGGGTTACTATCCAAAACCAAAGGCCTGTGAAGAAGGACTCCTCAATTATTGTGTTTATTGGGTTAAATTCATAGTAATCTTTCCTTTTTTGAGCATATTTTGAATCCGGAAATCCGGTACCTACCGGAGAAGTGGCAGCCATGCTTTAGCTTGAACAGAGTCAATTCTTATTGACTAAATTTTGCATAAGGGTACTTAAATTTACCTCATATTGTTCATTTATGAAATTTGAAGTGTGCCAAATAAGTCCATTTAGAAAAAGTTTTGAAGTAAAGTTTTTACAATAATTGTTGGCCGCAAGAGCAGTTTTGCTGAACACTGTTGAAGAACATTTAATATCATTATGGAATTATGCATAGACTTAGAATTTAAAATAAAATGATTTGTGACAAAGCGTTTTATATCATGTCTAAAGTCTGAAATAGACAATCAAAAATTGTGGTCCCCTCAAAAAAATTCTTCAATTTTCAAAACTATACATTTATACTGTTGAAATGAGTTCCAATACTTAGTCAATCATCCAAATTACAGGGATTTCCTGATTATCTGGCTAAATTACTGGGTCTAGACTGTATTTGGTTATAAAAAAAATTAAAAAAAACACAAACCTTGTGGTAAAAAGGTAGCAGGAATTCTAAAATATGACATTTGTGACGGTGTGAGCAAAGTGGGATCAATTGGTATCCAAGGTAAAGGGTTGTCTGGTCTCTGTGTCACTGCAGACACTTGTTCTGTTGACCATTTCTCACTGGTCAAGGAAAGAATAAGCAGAATTAAGAAGAAATCAAGAATGATAGAAAACAAACTAGACAATGTTTTGGTAACCATTTTGATAATAGTAATGCCATTTATAAAGCACTTTCCCTTTTTCAAACTCAAATCACTTTACAATTACTATCATCCTGACAGGCCAAAAGGAGAAATAACTGTTCATTCTTAGCTTCCTAGAAACTATACACAGGAGTCTCCTGTTAGGCCCCTTGACTAAGCAATCTTATATAGATATTGACTACCTTTAGCTGGGTACCCAGTTATACTGCTGGGTAGACGACAGGAGGGTGGCAGAAAAATATGAGGGGATCCCTGGTCTTCAGTATAAATCTATCACTTTAGAGGGTTTTGCCACAGTAAGCTGTCTTGCAACCAGACTATTAGCATGAATCTCTTAATGCCTGGCGCTAAGCAAGATCACTGCTAAAAGTAGTCTTAAATATGACACAGGATGGATTACCTTTTGGCTTCTTAGGCGGACAACTTGAACATTAGCAATCATGGAGTCATAGAATAGATTTAACAATCTTGTTTGGTCAAATGCATGTAATGTATCATACTTTTCAAAAATTTCTCTGCATATTCCTTAGCAAAATGTGAACAGTTATATGGTCCAATGATCTTCTCAAACTTCAGCAAAGACCACCTTCTGCCTCTCACTTCTTACATCAACAGCAAGAGGACAAGATGGCAGCCCTGCAAAAGCTGAAAATGTTAATTACATAAAAATACCATTCATTAAAATTTGTGAAATATATAGAATAATTAACAAAGCCTAGATGGCCAAAATCAAAAACACATTACAAAACATAAGGTATCAATATAATGTTAAAGCTTAAGATCACTTTCCTTGGACCTTGGATTCTTTCAAAGATATAATGAACCAGTATTTAACATGCTGACTCACCTCATTTTTCCCTTGTACTCATGTATTGTGCAATTCTCTTCTCCTCGTCCATGACAAAGCAGATAACGACCACACTTAAGTCTATCAAGTGGATGAAAAAGAAATCATATTGAGGTGTTAAAGAAAAATGTGACTAAATTTGTCAGCTGGTATCAGGTGAAAATTCTAATTTTTCCATAGATATGTTATAACATGTTGGTATTTTTAAGAACATTTCTTAAATCTTGTTAAGAAATTATAAAGTAACAAAAGATTATACACACAATTTTCCTCTTTGAAAGTTAACATCAGAAAATCTAAAATAAGGTTAATATCTTGTCAAACATCATTTTCTTTAGATGCAAAAAAATATAAGCTATGACTTTTTTTTATAGTGTTCTGGTGTTGCCTTATTTTGCAGCATAATAAAGAAGGCTTAAAATAAAGTTGTGTACATAAGGGTAACAATTTTGAATCAAGGTACCTAAATCGAATATTTCCAAAACTATATACAACTCAATAACATAAGAATGATGATAGCAATACTTACTGTGTAGTTGTTCCCAACACTCTATACAGCATACTGAACGCTTCTGTGGGACTTATGGACAGAAAAAAGATTTATCAAAACTGTCATTTTCTCTGTCAATGAATAACATAAAAAACATAATAAACATATATCTATTGCTGTGGTGCATATTGACAAAATGAAGTGTAACCTTTCTTCTTTTCAACTGACTTAGATTTTTTTTCATTTTCTTAAATATGCTATTTCTTGATTATTACTTATTATTAGCTTAGATAAATGACTCTGTGTATGTATTTATGTGTATCTGAATTTTTAGTGAATCTTACTTTTGTGCAAGTCACTTCAAGTAGTTATTTTAATTTCTGGCTAGCTGTTATGTTCCACATATGTTCAATGTTTTCTACTCCATCCCCAAGATATATATTACCTGTACTGGAGGCCAACTACAGTGCTTGAAAGCAGGGCATGGAGGAAAAAGGTCTCAGGGTCAATATAAAGAAGACCAAAGTAATGGTGTACAGCCGTGAGGCGAAACCCCAAAACAAGACTGGAAGGTGGCCATGTGGTGTTTGCCTACAAGGTGTAGGTAGTAACTCTATCTACTGCACCTCCTGCCGTTGCTAGATCCACAGAAAATGTAGTGGAATATGTGGCAGGCTCTCAGCAGCCAAAAACTTCATCTGCAAAAGATGCAGTGGCAATACCCCAAACACCAAGGAGATACTCTAGGGGACCTGGCAAGCCAAGCTCGAGGACGGACAAAGACTTCACAGAAATGAAATGACCATGATCCGCTGGATGTGCCGTGCCACACCAAAAGACAGAGGCTTGGTGTCACGTCGATAGTGGACCTGATGCGCAGCAGTCGACTACCCTGGTTGGCCACATAGCAAGAAAGGAGGAGAGCAGATGGTTGAGGCAGGTACAAGACTTGGTGATCCCAGGTGACCCTGTCTCTGGTCGGCCTCCAAAGTTCTGGATAGAGGTTATCACAGAGGACCTCAAAGCTAAGGGCCTAGCACCAGAGCTTGCCCTGAACCGTGACACGTGGCAAAGTGCCATTTCTAGGGGAATAGTGTAACCCATGCTACTTGGAAAATACACTATAACTGATGATGATAATGTATGTACAGTGTTTTTTTGTAAGGAATAAGCAGATGCCTGTAATTCAACAATGTTTTCTCTCTCTATTTTCAGCATCATTGTCGTTTATGTGGAAAAATCTACTGTTGGACATGCTCTGACCACTGGCTGGATGTAGCATCCAGTAGGTAAGTCAAAACAAAACATGAATCTTTAATTGTGGCCAAATCTGGTATTTTTTAGCTCATTTTTGCCTTACAGTGTTAAAAAGATGTTTTGTAAAAATTGTTTTCTTTGGGTTACTAGAATAATCAAACACTTAAGTTTAATTCCTGGAGGTCCTCTGTTGACAGCAACCTACATTTATTCTATCCAAGCTTTATTAGGATCTAGAACTTTTACACTTTAAGGTGTTTGTGAATGTAAAAGCCTGTAACAGTCTTAAAGGTTTCAAATCTTGGTTAAAAGAATCACAATTAAGACTAGCTATAAGTGCAAACTCCTAGAGCTCAGGTGTATCTTTTTATAGTAAAAAATAGTTTGCCCCTTTTAAACAAAATGTTAACACTTCAGAGGACTTCATCTTCTTAAAGTTGCCTCAGTATAATCAATGTGCAAATGTTAACCTCTGGCAAAAAGATGAAGAGTTTGAGCTTACACTTGTCATAAAATGCCTCTTATGACGAAGTCTAAATGCGCTTGAAAAGGTATTCATTGTGCTTTTCTGTGCGTCTTCGTCATGTTTCCGGGACAACTAGCTCTTTTAATTGCTCTTTGTTGATTACAGTGAAGTGCTGTCTTTGTTGTGCTGCAATGTGCCTTACTTAGTGTGTATTTATGCAGTATCACCTACATCTAGCTCATTCAAAGGAAAATCATTACTAACAATAGTCTTTATCCGGAAATAGTTCGAATAGGGAATTAAGACAGTGTTGTCTGATGTTCGAGGTATTTAACCCATACCCATGACAAAACTAGAAAGGATTTTAAATCTTTTGATCACATGGTTATATGATATATCTCCTTTCCTCCAGCAAAAAAGCTCGCGTCTGCAAACCTTGCTTTGAGCGACACAATAACCTAGACGCCATGAAACATAAAATGTCCACCTCTATGGTCAATAACAGCAGTGATGAGGAAGATGGTGATGATCAGAGTATCACTAGTGGACCATCATCAAGAGAAGGAAGTCAAGGTAAGAAATACACTTTCTCTTTTGACGCTATCAATGGGGCACAATGGTAGAGGGTCAAGTCTAATTTGTGATTGTTTGTTTGCTATTAGCTTGAACATCTCACATCCTGCCGGGATGCCCACACAAAGACAAAGAAACACAAGCAAGAGAATGATATAAGGCACCCACTCTTTGACTATGTCAGAGCAAGTCGACGGCTTAAGTCTCCGAAAAGCATCATGACCATGAGTAGCGTGGACCCCTAACATTCAGCAGGCCACTGAGCTGACAAGTGGAATGAATGGGATCGGCCCCAACCCAGAAAGGACTGGGTGACACTGAACCGGGCAAGAGCTAAAGTTGGCAAGACAGGGAGCAACCTACACAAATGGGGA
>JAUUEB010392312.1:0-12202 GCA_032362205.1 Clione limacina
TGTTATCCTATGTTTAAATTACAGCAAAATCCATCCACAGACTTTGAAGCTTATTGTATCGCAAGAATTCAAGCAAGCAAGCAAGCATACAATTCAGTGTCTATTGTTAGAGATTGACAATTAAAGGCATTCATTGAGTGCACCCATATGAATAACATTTTATCAGTCCACTTATGCTAAAACCATTCAAAGAGTGCACTTCAATTAACGACATTCAATAAGTGCACTCTAATAATCTAAACCTTTAGTGACATTAGGTCAATGATTTGAATACATGTCTAGTCAAAGTTAAAGAAAACATGGAAATTGTGTCTGTGTTTATCAAAATCTTAAACTATTTTCTTTTCCATTTAAAAAATAAGATGACCAAATGCTTTTTAGAATTTGAGAAAGTATGCAGTTTTTTAAGAAAGCAAAACTAACTAAGCAGTCTTGGTCCTAGAAGCTTTGAACGACTACAGCAAACAGAACCCACGTGAACAATGGAAACAGTTTTCAAAGTCGGTCTCACTTACGTATACAAATATTGAGATTCCAATGAACCATCGGTAGTGTGTTTACAGACAGTTTTAAGTAAGGCGTATGTTGAGTGGATGACGGTATCTATATCAATTTTATCAAACCAATTCGTGAATTGAAAAGCAAACAATTCTGCTTTTTGAACGTGAGCATGTTAAAGTCAGGTAGTTAATACTATAACCTTATATTTTGTACAAGTTAATGTTTGAAAGTGGTATTGAAAAATCTTTATTTCTTCGTTTGAAAAGTCACGATTATTCTCTGCCTATATTAAATCATAAAAATATATTTAAAATCAGGATAGGATCGTGCGTGTCAAAGCAAAGCATAAATTAATTAACAAGTATTTCATTGACAACCCTCATCAATGTATGTTAAAACCTTTTAACATATTATTTCACAGTCTAGAGACACCACGAAAACAAACACAAACTGTGGTACATTAATTCAAGTGAATACAAAATTCTGAATTTGTTCAAATTTTAGATCAAGCAACTTGAATATAATTTGCTCATATGTATGTTATTCTGTTGCTTATAAAATACGATCTGCTTCTTAAAGAATAAAAAGTGCTAAAGAATTTGCATTACAAGATCAGGCATCATATTATTAAGAGAAAGAGCTAACAAGGGCATCAGGCTGAGTTCAGAGGAGGTAGATTTTGTGCGGATCAGATTTTCTTCACATTACGATTAGGAGCAGTCATTGGAATATAATTCATACATCTGTATTCACTTCATTTACTTTGAAAAAGTCTTTGAGAAGAATTCATGGTGCATAGAAAAGGATATCCATGATGCAAGGAATAAAGCAGGAAAAATATGAAATTAATAACAATGGCTTATCCAGGAAGAGATGAATAAAAGTAATTTGTTGATGCTTTTGCTCCCAAAAGATTTGGATGAATTTTAACTACAATTTATTGCGGTGAATGAAAAAATAAAACAACAATGTTAAACTATCAACACAAGACTTACCGAGTAAGTTCCACAAGGAATGTATAAGATGGCCAACAGGAACTCTCATGTCATCATATCTGAAGAACAAAGTTAAAATATCTTAAAAAGAGAAGGTATGAAAAGATTATATAAAAGAGGAGATGTTTCTTGTCTAAACAGAGTAATTTTCTTTGCCAGAACCAAACCAATTAATATATTAGGATTAAAGTCATGAATGACAGTTTGTTTGTATTGCTCATTTGCTTGAACTCAAACAAAGACAGTTCTTATTGTTGACTGAATTTTGTGATAGCCTACTGCTTTTAAAGACTCATATTTTTGCCTGTTAGAGGTTTACTAACACTTGTTTTGCATTAACACTTTGGTTCAACCCTCTGCCTATAGGGTGTGTGCTATCTGTCTTCAGATGATATTCTTTGTTTAGACTGTTGGGAGTGATAGAGTTCGAAGGTAGGAAATTTGAATTGTGCACAAATGACATCTTTAGCGGCTACTTTTTCTTAGATTTTCAAACATCAAGGAATCTTCAGCCTACAAAAATACTACCCAGACCTTTGTTCTATTGTCTGTCTCCAATAGAACTAGGTGCTTAATCCTGTCAACCAAGTGTGTATGATCATGCAATCATTAAAAATGAAATATATTTGGCATGAGTGATAAGCATCGTCACCACATACCACAATAACCATTTTCTCCAAATATTCAACCATGAAAATTTGTCACACTACCCATGTTGAACCCACACTGCTTTAAGACAACCAGATCTAAAGCCATTGGCCCTCTAGAAATTACAGCAAAGAAGTATAGCACCAGCAGCATTGTATCAATTATAAAATGAATGAACTGGAAATCCCTTTTATTTCTTTGTAAAAAACAATAAGTCATAATGTGTCCACAAAGATGTTGGGAAAATCCCCTTTTAAAAGAGAAAATACTGTATCACCAAAATATTTAAAGCAGATAATAAGCGTGGAAAAGTGATGAAACAAGCTGATGCCAAGTTAGATCATTTTTACTTCTTTCCTCTTAACACTGATAATGAGTTTAAGTGCGAGGTGCAATTAATTATACTGTTCTTGACTTAGCTCATGGAATCAAAGGCCTTATTCTTGTTTTTTTTTACAAATCTTACTAACTCACTTTTGGTTTGAAATCAAGAGTTTGACCTTGATTCCCCGATCTAGATCTAAGTCAAGAACCGTATACACATTTCTCACAACAGGGATGAGAACACAGAAAGAAATCTTCTTGATGTAAGGAAAATAATGAAACTTGGGTTAGAAATATCTCCCTTTGTCTAGCATAAAAATCATAGGAGCTATGAATAAATGACTGGCAATGACGTCAATCTACATACACTCATGGTAAAAAAAACTCTGGATTTATCCCTTAAGGCTTGCAATAACCAAAAGATTATGGTTATCATCATCGTCATCATCATTTATAGTCGTATGTCCATATTCGTAGACATATGTCATATATACTACGTGGGTTTGACTTTTTACAATGCAAATTGCTCTACGCCAGGCGCGACTTGTCCTGTACCATCTCTGGATTAAAGTGTTTGGTCTTAAAATCTTCTCTCAAGGACTCACTCCATGACTTGGGAGGACGGCCCTTTCCTAGGCAGCTGGGCGCTTCCATTCTTTGGACTTTCTTTAGCCAGTTGCACTCATCTTTTCTTGTCACATGTCCATACCAACGAAGCCTAATTATGGTAAGGTTAATGAGTTGTGGACAAGAAAGGGTCAATAAATATCTCTAAGGTTCACCTAGCAATGCCACACAAAATCTGACTTTTTTTCAACTGGTGTTGAATAAAGATGTAGAGCTTTCCAATGTTGGCTGTCTGAAAACTCTTCATAATCTATAATTAGCCTGACATACCAGAGCATGTCACTCAAATATCTTCTCAATTCTTGGGAAGCATGTGATCAAATCTTCTGACTTTGCAGCAGAGCTCCATTCTTATCCTAACAACTTTTATAATTTTAATTCATTGTCTTTAGTTAAGTTCCAATGAACCTGAGTGGGTTAAGGAAATAGGTATAAAATCTCCCTAGGACAAGTTTTGTAGGGCTTGAAGGGATTAAAACAATTACCTTTATAATCTTCAGACTCAGGGCCTACTACCAGACACACTCTTAATATGAATACCTTATAGTTATGATCTTGTTGTGTTACAGAAGTTATGCTGAGTTTGTGTTTATCATCTTCAGTGTAACAGAAAGCAAACATATGGACTCCTTCTTTACATATTGCTGGAAGGAAATTGAACAAACCTTTAAATATTAATGCTTTTAATGTGGATTGACTGCCATATAACAAGCTAAGAGCTCTGGAAAGTATAGATGAATTCTATCTTTTGTTTTATAAATACCTGTCTTTTATCTGTGACTTCTTGGCCTCTGTGTAAGACTCAAGCTGTAAGGCATGTTGAGTGATGAATTCAACGGCTAGTAAGAAGAAGTTACGCCATAGCTGAGGATCAAGTCATGTAAAAATTTAGGATAAAAATACAACTCTAGAGTTCATTCATCTTTTCCAATTTTGCTATACTTATAAATATTGATACTTAATACCTTTATCTTTTTGTTTGTCTTTAATAACCCCCTTTCACCATATCCTCTTCTATGTGTTGTCTTTAATAACCTCCTTCATTATACCCTCTTCAATGTGAGGTCT
This sequence comes from Clione limacina, assembly GCA_032362205.1. Taxonomy (NCBI): domain Eukaryota; kingdom Metazoa; phylum Mollusca; class Gastropoda; order Pteropoda; family Clionidae; genus Clione; species Clione limacina. Next base: position 4,164 of record JAUUEB010392312.1, read on the forward strand.
TTAATAACCTCCTTCATTATACCCTCTTCTATTTGTTGTCTTTAATAACCTCCTTCATTATACCCTCTTCTATTTGTTGTCTTTAATAACCTCCTTTATTATACCCTCTTCTATTTGTTGTCTTTAATAACCTCCTTCATTATACCCTTTTCTATTTGTTATCTTTAATAACCTTCTTCTTTATACACTCTTCTTTTAATTTGTCTTTTAAACCCCCCCATATTCTGAAATTAATGATAAGTGATTATCATGTCAGAAAAAGACACTATTGAGAGAGAGGATCAGACTAGCAGAGACAACATGAACACTTTTACGACCGGAGCACTAAGTTTCATGATTACTGTGAAAGACAAAAAAAATACACTTTCTCTTCATATTGGGAAGATTCAAGACATTTTTTTTCAAGACATTTTCTTGTTCTGTTCTCCATAAATCAATATCATTACAGGATGTTTCAGTGTCTAAAGTCACATACCAATTTTCACAGAGGTTGGTGTCAAAAAATGCCTGTCAATTTTCTATCTCAAAGAATAAATATCAAACCCTCAACGGATTTAAACCTTAGCGGTCTTGCTCCAGAGACTGGTCGCCTACCACTAGACCAGGCAGCTGCACTACAAATAACATTTCTAAGTTTTGTAGACTTCACAAAATCGCTAAAAGTAATTTAGAAAAAATTAGAATTAACAAGAAATTACCTCTTTATCAAAATTTGAACCAGACAAGAAATTGATGGTGAGGTCATCAACTATGTACTGTATGGCGGTCAGCATCACACTGAGGAAGTTAAAAGATCAAACATTACAATTATTATAAAAGTTCCTCCTCTTTACAATTCAATACAGTGAGAACTTGATTAGTTGGAAACATAATGAAGTGGTCATTACAAACAGGGTTTTCTATGGTTTGTCTACAATCACATCTAACCAGTCAACTGTTTTCTCTTATTAAAGTCAAGAGCGAGAAGCTAAAAAGTCTTTTCAGTATCTGTACTGAATCATTTGTTCTTTTTTTCTTCATTCTTTCATACCTTTCTTTTTCTCTCCCCTTCTCGCTTTTTTCCTTTCTTTCATTTCTTAGTTTTTTCTGTCTTCATCACTCCTCTTTCTTTCATCTTTCTATCCATCTTCTATGTAAATATGTCTTTCATTCTTTCTTATTGTATCCCAGTTTGTGTTTTAAAAAAAAATCATCTTTCTATTTTCCCACTCTTCTTCTCTCTACCTAGTGTCCTTCCCTTCACTTACTTGTTAGTTATCATCCTCATGGTAGTCCAGTCCTGTGGGAAGTCCTCTACAGTCACAAGGTTTCTAAACACATGCAATACTCTGTTGAGGAAGTCCTGGATACAAATAAATATCACAAAGATCAATTTTAAAAGTCGTAATAATAAAATGATTGTTAACAAAAGGTAATATGAGAGTATCCCCTTCTAGTAGGGTAAAATATCTAAATACTTTTTAAATAAGAAAGATATTACCTTGTTTTCAAATTCTATAAATGAATATTTTACCACTGTCTCTGGGGGAAACATATAGTAACGCTTCCTGCGTCACAATCAAATAACACAACTGCTTGAACCAAGCAATGACATGTGTCAAGAAGACAGAGGTCAAAGAATATTTAGGGATGGCCTAATTTGGCATTATAGATATTTTATGATTAAAGATCATGACAAATTAGACCAAAAACATGCAATTGCACCTTTCAGGAATTGAAAAAGGGATACCCATGTTGTAAACAAACACGCCACCTACTGAGCTACAGAGCCCCCCCCCCAAGAAAATGTTCCAAAGACTCTCTCATCAACTAAAGACGGACATGCTTTCAATGTAAAAAAAAAATAATTCTTTAGATCTTTAGAGGAAAAGGTGAATAGTTTCAGCTAAGAATAAAATAATGGAATTATTTATTGTACTCTTGGATGTGATATTTACAATTTATAAGCTTATATAAATAAAACTAAAAAAAAATCCTCCTCTCTTTGTACTTTCAGTTTCTATCTACGATTAATACTGTATTGCGTACCCTAGTTTAGTACTTGGTAGTTCGATTCTTGTGGTTTCCTTAATGTATTATTTTATTAAATTATCTACCTGGTGATAAGCTATTGTTATATGCTATTTGCTATAACCATTATTTATAGGTGTGCCTTTGTGTGTACAAGAAAGAAAGAGAGAGAGAGAGAGAGAAAGATATAGAAGAAAGAGAGATAAACAAAGAGAGGGACAGACAGACGGACAGACAGATAGAGAGAAAAAAGAGAGAGATGAAGCAGGATTTGGCGAAGAGTTATTGAAGGAATGTTAAGTTATTGCTAGTGATAACCAGTATGACATTTATATTGTATTCATAGATTTAGAGAATGTTTTTGTTCTTAAAGTTGCATGGTCTTTTTGAATTCAAAACTATGAATAACCTTCTTGAACAAATTTTGAAACAAAGACACCTTAGTTTTAAGTGAATTCTATGTAAAAAAGGGTTAAATGAAACTAATTAAATAATTTCTACAATCCCTTTTTAATACCCCGCCCAGTAATTTAATGTTTGAACACAGCTGCTCTCTGCTACATAACTGACTAATAACTAATAGAAAAATATAAAAAATAACCAAAATCCCAAATAAAACAATATCCACCACATTCATCATGTATTCACGCAAGGTTTACTACACGTTTACACTTAATCCCTGGAGCCATAAAGAGAATGAAGCAATCGAAAAACATAAAATGCTTTTAAACATAGATAAATGCATGCATGAACATCATTTAATGTATTGCATTCTATTGATCCGCACCAAATTTCATGCAACATGAAAGCGACAAACAATATCTTTCTCAATATATATCAAAATACTCATCCATATCATTACTGATAAATAATATATAACTATTGCTTGCAACATTACCATGTACAAGGCAATAATTCACAGCTCATTGAAAGAGTTACAGACATTTGTAAGAATGGAAACAAAGATTACAAATAGTGACTTTTGAGCATGTGAGTATTATTTGTAGGTCAATGCATCATACTTCTAATAAAATAATTGTTTAAATGTTTTTTTGATATGTGTTTCGTCAACTTAATAAACATATCTAAAGTTAGGCCATATCAAGATCCTACTAAGATACAAACTTATGAAGTATAGCAAAAGATAAACAAGTGCATATTCATCATTAGTTTTGCAAGGCTCAAAATTTATTGAGGTATAACAAATCTAAGAATATAACATCATTTGAAAATTTGTGCTCATGTAACTTCTTTGAGTAGTGTTATAGTGTGCAATTATCTGAAATTTTAGCACTTTTTGTCCTGGCACATTTTAAGGTGCCTTAATTCTTGTACTGTTTACTGACACTGTACTGTCAGCACAAATGTCTTGATGCAATACATCACATGGAATTGCAGCTCAATAAACAACTCTAAAAAGAAAGTAGCAAAAATTATGCACTTAACAACTTTGACACAAAGATTACCATTTCATTCTTTGTATGTTTAATTGTGAAGGCATCTCATACAAAGCTACAATTACAATTCATAATTTAATATCATCAAGTCATGAAACAAATAAAGAGCATTAACTGCAGGGACGACTAAAGACAGAGATTATTGAATACAGTCTTTCATGCAAAGCGACACATTCCAGCTGGTCTATCAACAATCATATTGTACACTAACATCACAATTTATCATAAAAACATTAACTTTTACTGAATGAAAATTCTAAGAAATGGGGAAATTTCTTTCATTTTATTATATAAGAATTTTATAAAATTCTCTTCTATCAAAAGTTGGCTAAAACTATTTGATCGGCTGATTAGTAAGTTAAATTTAAAAAAAAAATTCTCAGTCTAAAAAAATGTCTCTGCAGGCTGAATCAACAGCCTATTCTGATATTTGGCATTGGCATTGTTTATCAAAACTTTTTTTTTGAGATTTTCTTATGAAATATCTTAAATGTAGTGATGACAGTTCATCAACACATATGAACATTACTTTGAGCAATATCTTTTTTTCAATAACATTAAAAAAACAAACAGAAAAGAACAGGATTTTTATGTACTTCATTTTTGTATAAAATCTTTAATCTTTATTTTGTACTTTATTTTCTAAAAATCCTTTAACATGTTGGAAAGTTAAGACTTAGCCAAAGTCAACTTGGTCGAGAGCAAACCAAAATGATTGAACTTGTGTTAGCCAATGCTTTACACTCGCATAGTTAAACATTTTGGTGCGTCCCATTTTGGTGAAACTGAAATTTAAATAAGCAATCTCAAGATAAGAATATCCCAATAAAAGTTTTGATGAGCATGGTGATAAATAAGCCTGCAGAAAATGTTTATACACTCAACATGATTGCAGATAGAGAAACCAAGCAAGTACAACTTATCAAGCTATTTGCATGTTTTGACGATCAAACTGATACCTTCTCTTGAGACTTTTCAGATGAAGCAGGAAACGTCAAATAATCAGAGAGTCTCAACTAGTTATCACAAAAGGAATCACATACACATGTATTATAAATTGGGATGACAACAACAAAAAGGCTAGTAAAGAAATATATACGCATTACACATATAAGATGGGAAAAAGCTGGAAAGGAAAAAAAATTGAAAAGGAAAAAAGCTGAAAAAGCAAAATTCAATAGGATTACCATTTGTTACAGAGGGCCCATATGTAATGTAAGACAAATGATCAAACTTTACAATATTTGAATTTTCAACTTGTATTTTGTAAGGGCCAGCAAATTTTTAGGTGTGCAGAATGGTACTGCTTTGTATGAAGTTTCATTAAAGAAAATTAGTTCAATACTCTTCGCTCTTTTCCTCTGATAGTATTCACAGATGAAAACTCATTCTCCCAAACAACCCTGAATTTTTCACTTTTAAAAGGGAAATCACAATTAATATGTATTTCTATGTTAATTTTATATAGTTGTTTCCCTTGAGAAATTCCAGAAATCTTGATAATCCGGAAAATTCTCATCCCTGTATTCAAAGACCAAACTTAGTGTAATGACATGTGTCAATAAGACAGAGGTCAGAGAATTTGTAGAGATGGCTTGAATTTACTTTACGGGTATTTCAGGATTAAAGCTAAACATGACAAATCTAACCAAATATATGCTGTTGCATCGCCTGGGAATAGAACCCGAGATATTATCAATGAAGTAAGCAGACTTGCTACCTACTGAGCTAAAGAGCCCCCCCCCCCTTAATAAGTAGAAGAATGAAAAAGATTTAATTAAAAATGGTTGCATTTAACACTGTGGTATTGAGTTCACATTTTCTGATAAACATGATATCTTCTATTTTCAAATCTGGTTAAGTGACCAACCTTCAGACCTGCTGAGCTGAGAGCGGCCACTTTAGATGGTAGTTGGCAGTTTTAGACATGATTTAAGAAAAGGATAAAATCAATGAGAGGATTTCTACTAGCTGAATGTGATTTGCAGGTGGCTGTTTTAAAGCAGGTGACCATTTACCCAGGTTTTACTGTATAGTGTTCATGTTCAAACTTTTTGATATATGTATTGTATTGTCAAATAACCTAAAACTTAGAAATGAGTTCAGGTTACTTTGCATTTTACATCACAGAAGATAAAAGACTTCATATCAATAGAAGTAAATAGCAAAGCTAAAAACACAAGTCAACAAATAATTCAAAGACAAAAGGCATAACAAAATTTTGTGAATTTTACAGGACAGCGTCAGGAAGTTGTGAACAATTTTAAGAGGCCTTTGAAAATAACCTGTATGTTTTATTTGTTTTATTGTGCTAGTTTTTGGACACAATAAGTTATAAGAGGTGTATTTTGTTGTTGTCAGAAATGAATACTTGACTCAAAAGTATGATTTATCAATAGCTTTTAGCTTAGAGTGACGTCATTAAGTAACATATTATCCTTTACACAAGTTAGTAAAATACCCATTTTGTTTTAAAAAAAATATATTCTAAAAGATTTTTTTGCTGTAACCCTGGTATAAAAGTACCTGTATGGCAATTTTGTTGGAAAATTTATGAACAGAATCGCAGTCTGCTTTAATGTCAATTTTGAAAAACATGTGAGTTATGCTAGTATGTTAGGCCTGTAACAAATTAATATGTTTGCAAAGTAGTATGTGTACATTATAATAAAATAGAAACACAAATTAAAAAAAAAGAAGAACTTAACCATGCTATGATAAATCATTAATGTTATGTTTTAATGTGATAATAGTAATTGTTATTTTAATGACAACTTATATTGTAGAACTCAAAAAGGATAAAGAAAGGGTAATTTCAAAACAATATAATTTATAATAGATAAACAAAGCAGGGTTTTATCAAGCAGCTAGGGAAGGCACAAAGCACAGTTCATTGGTAGGCACAACACTATCCTCCTGACAATATGATGGAAGGAAAAGAGCTTAGTTAAAGGGTTTAGGGTAGGTATTATAATGATAACAGAATAAAAGATCAAATTTACATTGGGCACTTCTGGCCCCACAGCCTGCTATTTATTTTACGTCAATACACATTTTCCTGCCAAAGGCTATAGTGCCATACTACTGTACTTATGCACAACAATGTACTAACACACTGACAAATGGAAACATATTTTTACATTCCCAGCTTCCTTGGAAGTATACAAGAAAGCCAAGCACCTCATTGTAAGAAAACTGGCCAAATAGGAAAAGTATATGGTATCACACATGATAAGGCAAAAAGCAGACACATGAAATGTTTTATCAGACAAAATAAACCTACCCTTAGTGGTTCTGGTTTTCGGTAATCGTTGATCAACTTTTTATAGTGATTGACATCCATCAGACGCATCATCTCAGTCAGACAGGCCACCAGGAGGCTCTGGAAACATCAAAAGAAACAACTGAATTAAACAACAGTAATCTAGAGAGCCACACAGATTTTCTAAAATCCCACTTCTTAGGTGAAGTCAAAATGGTTAAAAGCTTACTACAGAAGTCCCCACTTATAGGTTAGAATAAAGTAATTAAAAAGTGTTAATCAGCACCTGCAACCAAAATAAAAAGTTAGATGATATTAAGGCTGCTTAAAAAACTTGAAAGTTCTTAGAGGAAACCAGAAAATTGGGCTGCTTTGGATTTGTACAGGAAAATACTCCTTTAATAACTACTGTATTCTAACCTGTAACAGATAAAAGATCAGGCACAACTAAAATTCCTGTTTGCGGTGAAGTGTTATTGTCAGTGCTGTTCCTGTAGTGCTTTTTTCCGGACATTGACCGATACAAATCTCAAATGTCTGATCGATTGCGACCAGCCAGCCAGGACAAATGTCCGATACAACCAAGCTCTAGCGGACAAATGTCCGATTCAGCGTTGGCCATGCAGACAATCGCGAAATATAGAAAATGAATTAAATGTAATTCTTCCATCACAAAAAATATCGATATAAACCACGATCTTTCAGATTTTGAAACTTAAACTGTGGAAAGTAGAAAATCCGTTTCTAGGAATTGTTAAGGGACGGTAACTCTACGATTTATTGTGTAAACAAGACAATCTTGAAACGCGACCGATGTTGGTGCCTGGTCATCAAAAATATTGCTCTTTTACACTGTCAAACAAAAGCATGCCACCAAAGAAAAATAAATCAAAATCGAACCAGGCCAAAAGAAACCTTGTTTTAAAAAAGTTAACATTTCAATTCAACTTAGATAGCGAAACATGTTATAGACAGCGACGTAAACGATGTGTTTGGTCTATCATCAACCATAATGCCTTATTCAATCTATTCCCGGATCGTCAAGTGAAACTACCACCACTACACCAGCACCCCAAAGGAAAGGGGCGAATGCGTGGTTTAAAGAGTCCACTGGCTAACTGTCGATGGGAATATTGCATGCAAAGACCAATTCTTTTGTGAAGGGATGTGAAAACTTCCGAAAATCAGCACTTTCTGACCATATATCCACAAAGAATCATACAAAGCACTGATCTCAAATTTAAACAAAAAAACAAGCAAAAGAATCACAGAACTTTATTTTGGTGAGCTATAGCTTGGTGTATGTACAG
>JAUUEB010392422.1:0-12202 GCA_032362205.1 Clione limacina
GCAATTGTTTTAAAAAATCCTTCACTTTTAAAAATCCTCATTGGAAGCACTGATGACACCAATGTTGTCCATGTTCTGTCTCTAAACATCATGTTTTCTGTCGTTAGTCTAGTCTGCTTTGGTCAATTGGGTATAAACATGTATGCATTCATTTATTTCATTCAGGTCTGTAAATACTTTTCTTACTACGTCTTGTTCCCAAACAAAATTCAGACAAGTGTCCAAGCTGTTAAAGCCTAGTTACAGTCGTATATGTACAGTAAACGTATAATTTAATAATCATTTTGAAACAAGTCTTTAATGACGAAGAATGTACAAAGTACAGATTTGTTCTTGCAATGCGAAGCTTCAAAGTTTTCAGGATAGAGAAATTAAGATAAAGACAACTTAAGAAAATTTAATGATATGGCATGGCACTGAAATAGGTAAGAGTGAAACTGATCTTTGTTCCTATAATTAAGCCGACTCTAGTCACATGTGAAATACGCATTTTTAGTGAAAATGTCTAGCCAACCTGCTTGGTGCAGTGTTATACTATGTCATTTAGAAAGCTCTGTCAGTTATAATTAGAGTCAGATTCTATTAGCGTGTCTGTTGCACATTCATTGTGCTTCTCGTGAGTTCATTTGGTGATTCTTGAAGGATTTTTAAGCCTGTAATTCTTTTTAATCTACTTCAGACATTCATAAGGATGCCCAAAAAAGGAATGATTTAATTTTCAATTCGTTTTTAAACCCAGCCTGTTGGACTTAATTATATCAAATTGTCTGGTATTATAAGTGTGGTGGCCTCTTTGTAAAGTCTCTGTTCTCCTCATGCAAGAGGGCTCGGGTTTGAATCTGGGAACTGCCTATCATACACTATTCCTATGTTGCAAATGAACAAAATAATTCCTACCAACCAAGTAATTTCAATCCCTTTTGATGACCTCACTGATAATATGATGTCAAGCATATTGATAATATATGGCGCAGATGGGCTTTGCACACTCTTATATTTTCTCATTTCTGGTTAGTAACAATACATGTCAGATAAAAATGGTGGAATTCAAGCAGGGAAAATACATAATGAAATAATTATAAAGACAGGTGCAAAGTAAACAACTCTAGTGAAAGCAAAACTAATTTTCTCCCCAGTTTTTATTTTTTTATTATTGAAATGTCAAGCTATGTTTAAGGTTAAAGTTCAATTGATAATCTAATAATTCAATTGTCTCTATTACTATCTATAATGAGTTAGCCCATTTGCGCTTAATTACATAGTCATGGTCTGTGATCAAAATTTGGCTTGTATTAAGATAGTAATGAATATGACATCATTGTTTATGTAAGTTCAAAATTCAAAGCTTTGTAAGTAAATTTGTCTATTTCCAGTGGCTGTCAGTTTGTGTTTACCAATCTTAATTAACCTTTTGTATGGTCTTCAAATTCTTAATGCATGCTCTGCCATTGTTAATGTTTGGTTTAGTTATTTGTTTAAGGTGGTCTTGCTTCCCATTCCAGGATGCATTTCGCACACCAAATGTTAATGTTTAAAAATTGATAAACTATGTATGTCCAGCATGTTGAAATTGAATGGCATTCATGTAACTATGATACAGTTGAACTTGCTCTAGGAGGCCAGTGATTATCAGCAGCCAAACTGGCTGCCTACTGCAAGTAGCCTCTTACAGCAAGTTGACATTTAGATAATTTTATAGAGAAAAAAGTTTAATGGTCACGCTCAAAGGTGGCCACTTACGGCAGGTGGCCTCTTCCCAAGGGTGGCAGCTGAGCAAGTTCAACTATTATTATATATACTCTTCTCACTTTTAAACTTGTTTCAAATACAGTAAAACCTGCTTAAACTTAAACCAAATTTTTGGGAAGCACGATTTTGGTTTGAAAATAATGATAAGAATAAATTAGAAAATGAAACACACCAAAACCAAAATGACAAAATTAAAATCAACAACACAAATCAAACAAAATTATAAAGAATTATTTACTGGCACTTTTTCACTAATAATTTTGTAAATATGCCCCAATTCAATGATTTTTTCTGTCACAATTGGTTTTAATCAAGGGTGTTTGATAAAAAGAGAGAAAACCTGTAATCAGGTGTTGGTACTGGTTAAGATAAAGCGTGTGCCATTTAAGCGAGTTTGACTGTATTGTAATTAAAATTGCTTCAATTAATTGATTGAAGTTCCATGAATAAGAGGAGAGGATACGTTCTTTATAGTCAATGTGATATCTTGTGCATTGCTTTGTAATATTTTGAGTTTTTCATTGTAAGATGAAATAGACTAAGTGTATATTCTATTTAATTTCATTTACTTGCTAAGATAACTTATCATTGATTTACATGTTTGATTAGACAGATTGCTCTCAATGTTTGGTAGATTGATTTCATAAATCTTATTTTTTTTATTGTTATTTTCAAGTTTTACCAATTTCTGTTTAGTTTAATCCTGAAACTAAGAATTATTTGAAACGCATTCAATGAATTGTAAGTAGATTCTTTTAATATACGTGTCTTTAACTGGATTTGTTAATGTTTTATCACTGTTCTTTCTGTAAGTTATAAATAAACTTTTTTTTTAATGTGGAAATTGTAGTATGATATGATAAGAGATGCAATGGTAAACTAAGAATTGATCAATTAGGTTTGTTTGTCTAAGCTTAAATTTGATGTATCATATTACACCATCCTAATTATAGTATCGTATATAAAGATTTTCTTGTTTGATCTGCAGCACTAATTGGACCAGCGGCAGGCAAAAAGGGAAGCAGTAGTGTTGGCACAGGTAAACAAACACTGAGGCTACGCTCAACAGGGCCAGCTACTGTTGAACAAGTAAGTAGGAGACAGCATGTTTCACATTTTTTACCTTTTTCTTTTAATTATTAGTGAAATTAAATATCAGGGCTCCCACAGGTGCGCGCAAATGTGCACTTTTGTCCATCAGCCTCTACTAAGGCTGCCACCATTTTTTGATCTATTTTTATAATTTGCACTTTTAACTTTGAAAAACTAGAATAGTGTTATAAGGCCAATTATATTTTAAAGATTTCTGAGAGGGCCTTACCCAATCAATACCTTTAAGATGGTCATTGAATGTGCGCTGCGCTTAATTGGGGGTGCACTTCAATTATTTTTGTTTGCTTTTTGAAAGTTTCCTTTGTGAGCCCAGAATATGATGTAAATAGGGTCCTCCCTTATTTGTAAAATAAGGATGGTCTGATATCCTTTATTTTTTAGAGCTCAATCTCAAGGGGGGTTGCTATCCTTCTTCAGACGGTAATCTTATTCAAAATGATACAATTAAAAATGTTAATGTATTTTTTAGATTTTTATCTTAATGCTGTGAATGGCGCTGTTATTGGACACCTTTACAGGCTCCATGTCCACTCCTGGATATTTCATAAGTACAATATAAAACTTCATCAAATTACCTTTTCAATAATATGATTAAATGTAGGATCTAAATAACTCTGGTTTTCTTATAATAGTAAATACACTCAAACTTGTTTTAACCGCACACACTTTATTTGTTTTTTTGCTTAAACGGAACAAACCCCCTGATTCCAATTTTTTTCCTGTCTTTATCTTTCTTAAAGAAACAGCGCTTAAAACGACAGAAAAAAACCTGTTAATGTTTAAACAGAACAAATTATAACCAAATTATGGATTAACTGCAATAATTTGGGGCAACGGAAGATAATTTAAATGGCCAAAAAGCTATGCTGTAGAACCCTGTGACGTCACTTTTTGTCATTGCTTTTATTTTTGTGTTATATATTTGACGGACAAACTGCATCAAGAACAGATTATACTTAATGATTGTTACCTTTTGATGATTTACAATATTTTATCTGTTCACTTTCATAGGATGATGATGTTGTGAATGTTGCGGTAGACAAGATCAACAACTTATTGGAGTCTTTCATGGGCATTAATGACACAGAACTTGGTATGATATTTTTTTTATTTGCTGAAAATTAAGACTAACAGAAAAATGGACAAAAAAAGTAAAAAGGTTGTGTGTGTAAGGGCATGCATAAAGATAATGTTGATTAAGCAGGTTGGTCCGGGAAAATTCCACCACCTTGCTTATTTGTTGGTGTTAATAAACTCTAAGATTCTTGATAAAAACACATTCAGTGCTTATTTGTGCTTAAACTTATTGCAATTTAAGATTGCTGTGAGTGTTATGTAACACAAATGAATATGAGAGGTTGTGTAATTGCCCCGGACCAACCTTAATTCCTAAAAGGGAAACAAATAATAAAGATCTTGGCTTATCTAACAGCCCCTTCATGGTGATTCGAGAATCAGTCTGTAATCTTGTTTTCCTAGCTTATTATAGGTACAGAAGTCAAGTGTTGTACATGCTTTGACAATAAATACTAGAAAACAAGATTGTGTATTTATTCACAAACCAAGATGATGCTTGACTTTGTGATAAGTTGTATCAAGGCCTTCTTATATCACACTACTGAAACTCTTGTGAAGGAGCCTTGATACTTAAGTTGTTCATGTTTTTACTTTTAATTTTCTCTTTTTTTCAACAGCCCAAACAATTTGGGAAATGGGAAGCAAGGTAGACAACCCCTCAAGTTTTGCGACCAGTGTCGATGAGTCAGACTTACAGATGTTTAATTTCAGTGATGAGTTTGTGTTTGATCTTTGGGGTGCCATGCAAGATGCCAAGACAGGGCGGTTAAACAAGGGTGCAGCAGAGTTCAATGAGCAGTTTTAACGTCAAAACTTTTTAACATCATCATTCCAGTCATCATTGTCATACACATCATCATCCCCTTCATAATCACTACAAAGATCAAAATCTCATTGGTAAAATGTCTACTGGTCCTCATATTCACCCTAGTCACCGCTGTGGTGATTAGTAAGCGCATTATTTTGTCTCTGTTCAGTTGTAAAACTGGATGAGTAAATGTCACAGTTTTTTGTATTCTCTTAGTGTTGTTTGTCGGATCAGAAGCTTAATTTGGCTAGTGGCTCAGCGTGTTTGATTGTTGTTTCTGATGTAATGTGCCTATATCTAGTTGTTAGTTGTACAGTTATTGGCCTTTGAAAACCACATCAGTGATTGCTCTTTCCCTTTCAAGTATGTCAATCCCGTCATGTACTCTGTTCTATTTAAAAATTTGTCTCATTCTTTGTCATAAATGTCTTGTGCTCTTAACCTATGAAGGAAGTATTTAAAAATTGCATAATGTTCATTTTATGACTAAATTGATTTACACATGAGCAAGTAGTGTGATTTAAAAAAAATTGATAGAACTATTTTTTATGGTCAATAGAATTAAAATGGTTGAAAGGTTGTAAAAGATATTTCATGAAAATGGTGACTACACTGTAACATTTCCATAGAGGATCTAATTTGACTTATCAAAATCAAAAGACACAACTGAATATAAAGTTCAACATTCACTTTTGTGAATATATTGTTCATTTTCTAAAAATGCTAGTGTTCTGTTGTTTAGCAGTTTATTTTCAAGATAAGGAAAATTGTCTCATTTTGGAATTATTTTGAAATAGTCAGATACTTAGTTTTGTGAAAATTAAGTTGGCATGTTGAAAGACTATTCAATAGTGTTTCAAAACCGGAAATATCTTCAGTTCTTCATGACAGCTTGTTGAGCACTTTATAGAAAATCATATGTAAAAGCCCAAATCTGAGATGTGTTATAAAATTTCAGCATAAAAATGGAGCCAATTTAGTGGACATATATCTTATGCCATATTTGTTGTGGTTTGCAATAAACTACCCTATGGTTGATTGATAGCATTAATGTTTACATTTGATTTGTATACTATAGATCAATGGAAAATCATTTTCCTTAGCTAGTCTGGTTATTGAGTGAAAATAGTTCATGTGTCTCAGACTGAATGCTATATTGATAGTAACATTATTGTGTGATTGAAAGGGCACTTGAAGTATACAAAATGTTTTGACATTATATCATAAATTTTATGAGCTCATAAACAATTGTTGATAATTGCTTTGCCTTAACTGTACATTTCACCCCTAACTGTAGACTTGCTTTGTATATCCTGCTGGTTGGGAAGCCGTTATTTAAATTTGACACAAGTGAAAGAGAAAGAAAGTGCAGGTTTTTTTCATCACACTTTACAACTCTTGCCCTAGTAGTGCTATCAGGGTAAAAATGACACTGTAGTATCGGAAAGGCATGTGATCCGGTATACCATTTTGCTACTTGTCATAACACGATGCTGGTAGAATAAGAAATAAATCTGTTAGTTATTATCATTACTGTATGAAATGTGATGTCCTTTCTTTGTAAACATTCCATTGCATCTTTCCTTATGGTAGCACAAGATTGTGTACTTAAATTTATAGAGCCTTAAATTTACTAAACGATGTGTTCATGATTGTGAAATTCAGTCGAGTTTATTAGAGAGAGGCTGATGGCAAACTTTTATACTTTAGATATAATTTTTACTGAGTTTTTTCTTTTGCTTTAAAATGTGATACTTATACCTGTTTTCATGTTCATGCTGTTAATTAGTTTGGTTGTTCATAGAAATCGGAATTTATAAATATAAATTCTTCACAGGTTGTTAATATGATTGTAAGCTTTATACATTTCATGGATTTGTACTATTTTTATTTATATATGAGAGAGGTCCTGGGTTTAAACCTTGCACGTACCTGGCATATAACCTTGTGGTACAAAGGACATTTAACACTTACAACAGACCAACTAATATATATTATACATTTGATGAAATGTAGTTGTGAATTTAATGAAAAGAGATGGTTATGAATGGATAGTTCTTCATATTTTATTTTTATTTTCTTAGAAATTTTGCTGCTTGTTTTTTTTAGTAAAATAAAGTCAAAGTTAAGACAAAGAAAGTAGAGATGCATTAATGAGACTTGTTATTGTGAGTTTAGTTTCACTATACCACAAAATGTCATGGTTGAATTTTTTACAAGGATTGTTTCAACATAATGATGACACATTCCACACCAGGTCAATTAACACTGACTGAAGTTGATTTTTTTGAATTGCTGTTCAGCTACTATCTTCTCTTTTAATATTACACATAGTTCAGTTGAATTGTATGACCAATTTAGGACCTTGCTCTCCTACATGCTTTCACTATTTGTTTAATTCCTTCTCTGATTATGCTGTGTGTCTAGACAAACTTGATGTTATTAGAAGTAAGGGCTTTCCGTTTTGAGTTAGTGGGACATAAGTATCCTTTTTTAAACTTAATATTCAGCACTTATTAGATGTGAGGTTGTGTTGCTCTGTTTTTTTTTAAAATTATTTCTATTACTTTAATGCATGCCATTTTACCAGACATTCTTAATCTTATTTACAGACCAAATTTTTATCATGCTACTTTTTCCTTTGTTTTTATACAAAAGTTTCTGAGAAGCTTACGTTTTTATTCCTTGTCAAGCACCTTTGTCTCTAGTTAATGACTGTTTTTAAAATGTAACTACAACCAATCAAGTTCTACTTTCATCATTCATCACAAAACTTGGACTATAGATAGATGCTGATTGTTGTTTAAGTCAACAACATGTGTACTGCTTTAAAGTTAAGTGTTATTTATCTCCACTTTGATTTGTCATTTCATCAGTCAAAAACTCAACTCTTTTAATAGATAATAATTAGAGAACAATACAAGCTATTGTTAAACTATTATTGCTTTGTTGATGAAAGATAAAGAGGTAGAAGATCATTGGTTCATTTGGGTAGCAGGTCATTGGTTAAGATGTGTAGCAGATCATTGGTTCAGATGTGTAGCAGATCATTGGTTCAGATGTGTAGCAGATCATTGGTTCAGATGTGTAGCAGATAATAGAACAAGTATCACAAAGCTTCTTGCAGGAACAAGTCTCAATGTAGTTGGCAGGGTTCTTTTAAGAGAATCATATAAGAGTCTGTCCAGAGTGTAGTTGTGTCCATAGTTAAGGTAAAGATATCACTCTGACGTTTGAAAAGTGCTTTTTGTTGCTAATTGCAGCCATTGAGAAGCATACTGGAGATTTTTTTTTCTTTGTGTGTGAAATATGGAAGTCACATATGTCTCAGAAAAATCAATATTTCAAGACTTGTGTTACATAACTCTCAAGACTCATGTTACATAACTCAATAAATGAAATTTGCTTCAATTCTTGTAAGGCAATCATATATTCAGTGCAGGAATTTCCTGGATTATGTGTAAATACTCCAAATTGTATGTATAAAAGTATAATGCATAGAAACTAATCAGTAGTCAGCTTTATTTATTATTTTAACCTCTTACCTTCCTTGATCACCTTTTTGTAGATAACTCAAAGTTCTGGACTTTAAACAAAAAGTAATAACAAATTCTAAGTCAAGATAATTATGTGAAATGTCCAAAATGTTTGCGCCTTTTCATAAGAGGCATGTTGTGAAATAAACGTCATCTAGTAAACAGTGGAGCTAATTGCTGAAGATACAAAGTCCTAGATGATGTTGAGTTACTTTAAAACAGATGGCTTGAAATGTTATTGATTTGAACTGATTGGGTACCTCACAGGATTCAAGTTATACTTTTCTTTTAAGATGCTGAATTCTTATTTGTGTGTAAGTCATAGATACATCCTGGGACAATTAAACATGTGGTAAGTTCAGGGTGTAACTTGTGTCAGGCAAAAAGTACATCAGGACATTTTCCATGTTGATGTGATCACCTTTGCTTTTTAACAGTGATGATTTGTTGGTACTTTGATAGGTTTTTGTTTTAATCAAATTCATTCCTTGTGATGGTTTTCTTTCCATAAATTTGTATGATTTTTCCTGGAAAGTTTTATGTGATTCAGTTTTTGTAACAAAAAATTTAAAATATGCTTGCGGACAATCTTTTTAAATGTTTATGTCTACATTTACAGATGAAAATTTTATATATGTCTGGCAAAACAATCTTACCTGAATTCTTATAGCACCCATGCTGTCACCTTTCTGATCCTCATTAATACAAATATAGACCCTTACTTGTTTTATAATTGTATATAACAAACAAGCCCTCACATTGGTTGTGATTGTGTACATTAAATTCAAGTTTTATTAACGAATGTATGTTTTTAATAAAACTTCAAAAAGTCTGTTAATAGTATTGTTGATACTGTGAACACATGCAGTAATTAATCTGTACGTATGATTTTTCAATTAAATAAAATGTTTTTTTTGTTAAAAAGATTTTTCAAAGGTATTTCTTTTAAAGAAAATGTCCTTAGAATTATCAAAAGGCCTTTAACTGAAAATATGTGACTCGATTGAGAGAGTGTATTTGCCTTGTTTGTTAATTGTGTTGATTGCTTACACAGCAACTTCAAACATTCCTGTGGATCTTTTCCATGTTCACCATTCCTGCCTGTGCTTTTCACAGTGGTTTATTTTGTAATCTTTGAATTTCTTGATATTTATTATAAATAGAGTATGGCTTCTATATGATGAAAATCTATTTGTTACAAGTAAATAAAACATGCAAAACCTAGATGTACCCTTATCTTGTTTCATCATTTTTCTTTTTTCAGTCATAGAATACTTAAGTAAATGTGATTACCATTTTGTCCACTAAAGGAGCGTATGCATGTTTCATCCTTTTCGGCCAAATTAGACCCGTCCCCTGTCAGCTTCTGTGAGATTTCTTCAGATCCCCATGCTGACGTCAGCTTAAGGGGGGGGGGGGGGGGGTAAAAAAAGGGGCATCAAAAGATGACGAGTGAGGGGTGTTATTTGTAATTTTACAGATATTTATTACATCAATTGTGAATGGTCCAACATTTTGCTTTTAAAGTTCATACAATATCCATTCATATGAATAATAAAGGTTTTCCCTTATTTTTTCTTAAAAGCTGACGTCAGTTTTCTTCACACCCCACTGGATGAAGTAAATTGTGAACACTCCCTAATTGAAACCACCAACAAAGTGGAGTTGTAAAGCATAAGAAGGATGGCAGTTTATTCAAAGATAGTAACTTATATTAATAAGACTACCAACCTTCCCTGATTTACAAGTACTGTCCCTGAGTCACATTTTCATTCTTTGTGTCACTGACTTTTGTTTTTGTCAGTGTTTGCTGGTGGTTTTAATTTCAATGCCAAAATACATTTGTATTTAATTAATTTCACTGCGTACCGCTTCTATAATAGGGAAATTGGTGCAATCTGTAAAACTTAGTAATGTATCTCCCTTGATCATCTGTCATATTTACACCTGTCAAAAATGATGCAAAATTTTTGAGAGTTGTTTCTGTGCCATTAATTTTGTTCAATTAATTCTAAATAATCTGTTAGATAAACGCAGTAATCAATTAATAATGCATGAACATTTCAAAGTTACAAGTTAAAAACTTTTTATGCAACAAAGGAGTTTGGGGCTTGAACTAATAATTTGACTCAGTATACAGTCACATGTCAAAGTAAGTTCAGGTTTTTGTCTTAAAATTAACCGTTCATCACAACAAATTGTTCATGTAGCATATGAATACCAGTTTAAAGCTTCAACACAACTAGAAACGAAGCTTTGAATTTTGTTTAATTCAATAATGTCATGTTAGAAATACAGTCGTTAAAAAAAGACTGTGATTGAGGTTTGCCAATTATATTCCAAATCTACCATACAAGGGGTATTCAAGAAGACTTGGTCTCGAGAATAAAGAAATATGAGAAATGCTTATCAAATCTGGCGGTTATCAAGCTTCTTTATTATGTATATATTTACAACAAGCATTGACCTTTATTTAATAACGATAATTATTTTGCATGATAGTTGGGTTAACTTGTCAATTTTGCAAAATGGAGACCTAAGTTCCTAAGATGTAATGTGACCGGGTAGCATGAGTTGTATACGTGAAGGCAGATAGACTTGACTGAGGTACCTCGAGCTGATAGCGTCTAAACATTGTATCTCTGCCTTCTTGCCCCTCTCTATCATCATATCAATCTGAAAGACAATAATAAAGAGACATGACTCAGGAATTGTTTCAGCTACTAATAGTCATAAAAACTTGGCACATTTGCTAAAGAAATATTTTAAATGATCTCACTTCAGAGTATGCCTCAGTATGCTTTAGGATTTTTTCATAGTGGTCAATTTCAGTATAATGCAATCTGTGAATTCCTTTTTTTAACTTAAAGAAAGCTCATTTATTTACATCTTTTTTCCCCACTTTGATCTATAAAATGCTGTAAGCTATCACTAATAGCTCTTCTCAAACTTGAACAATTCATGTGTTTAATTTACCTGAGAGAGTATATCAACATCATGCTTAAAGTATGGTCTCTTTTTCAGGGCTTCAGCTTTTTTGAAATCTCCAGGAGTCATATTAAGCAGACAACTCTCAGGAATGTTATGTCTATGGAGAGTGAAATACAAATCAGAATTTATAATGAGTAAACATATTTACCCCCAAATCTGCCAGATAAGGTATAATCATGCACATACTACTTCACCCAAATCTGCCAGATAAGGTATAATCATGCACATACTACTACCCCCAAATCTGCCAGATAAGGTATAATCATGCACATACTACTACCCCCAAATCTGCCAGATAAGGTAATTGGTATAATCACGCACATACTCCTATCTGAGACAGATGATAGACCCTAGGTCCTGTTTGGAGGTTGCATATGTTAAAAGAAACATGATGGTTGGAAATTGTAGGAAGAGTAGTCATCAAGGGCGGTATCTGAGCAAAATAAAAAGTCCTACCTACGTACTTTCACTCTATCATTTATATATAATAGTAATTGTACCTTCTTGTTGATAGAGACGGAGTTGAAGCACCAAGATTTAAAAATAAAATCATTAGGGTGTTGAGTTTTTCACTAACACAAATCAGTTAACTAACCAAAGTTGACTTTTCAACCTGAGAACGTTGAACAAATCAAGCAAAATAATCTTCATTGACCATATTGATAGCCAAATAAACAGTAGACACATATACCTGTTAAAGCGCAAAATGTACAGTTTATCCGCAATTAATTCTGTAATTAGAACATTATTTTTAGAAAAGAATGAAAAATACCAAGACTTAGGTAAAAATTAATAATTTATAAAACTATGATATAAAAGGAGGCTTTTTAAAATGATATTTTAGCAAATGACAACGGACAAAACGTTATTTGTCCTATTAGTCAGTAAGCTTGTGGAAAAAAACAAGTGGAATCGTTCACTTGGTGAA
>JAUUEB010392644.1:0-12200 GCA_032362205.1 Clione limacina
ACTGTCGAAACCCCACGGGTAGGCGTGAAAGCACCTCACCAATACGTCTAGGTGTAGGGGCGGAGCGTATGTCACGGCACTATTTGTACACAGGATATACATGGTCAGGTTTCTGATCACCATCCTTCGGGCCTTTGAAGAAGAAGATAAGTACATCTTCATTTAACTCCAATCTTTTTCAAAAATAAAAAATTCTAGCACTAATTCACTTCAAATTTAAAATACAGTAATATCTGAGCGAGATTTGTGATAACCCATAAACACTTATGCAAATCAGACTAGTGTCGAGCGCCATCATCTAGGTGATGAGACTTACCACTCAGAGGAATCTTCTGCTCCACCCACACCTCCCATCATGCGAAGTCGCTGGTTTTCTTTTAAGATCTCCTCTGCCCTCTTCTTAAGTGCTGTTAATTCATTCTGCAAACAGAGTAAAAAAAGCGTTAAACAGAAACTAAAAAACTAACAACTGAATATCCATGAAAAATATGAGTGTACTCTTGTAAGAACATTTTAAAAGCAGGACAAAACGAAACCATATTTTCATTAATAATTTATTTTTATCATTTGAGGACTAAAATAGTCTTGGATTTTATTTGGCATGTTGACTGAACATCAATGTTACAAAAAAAGATGTATATTAAAAGCTTCATTACCTTGGAATCTTCCAGATTGTTGTTCTTTTCCTCAATATGATCATCATAGGCTAAGAACAATGGGGAAAGATATCTTTTGTTGATCTGGGGAGTCAAATTGTTAAAACTTACTTGCACTGCATCTCGTTAAAGGAATTTTAAACATAACATGTAGCAACTAGTACAGACCAGTTGGACGAAATGCTAGTTAAAATATGTATACAAAACCTGAATCAATGCACGCTGAAACCACAGAAGCTAACACAAAAATATTTACCACTAACCCTTACCCAAAGCAATAGATAAAAAATATACTGAGCTATTGAATATTATATTGAGTTAAAAATGGACTTGTCACATGAAAGAAAGAAAAAAAAAGGAGTAAGAGAGACAAACAGAGACACAGACGAAGAAGACAAAGAAAGTAAATAGAAATCGAACCAAATAAACAAGCAAAAGTAAATACAAAAATCTATCACTATCAAATTTATTGACAGTATGCACAGTGCAACACTAGTCATAACTAACTTGTATAGCTTTTATTTCAACTATTCATACTTTGTATTATCCTCCCCATCTTGTACGCATTTTCAGAAATATTAACCAGGTGTCATCCTATGTAAAGAAAAGATAATACTAGTAATATCTTTGTTAAAACGGATTTGAGTAGTGAAGAACCAAGAGTGAAAAGCAGACAGCTATAAAAAAATCAGTCAATTGACCAAAGTTGAATTACTTTGAGCTGCTATGTATTTCTTTTACTTTTTAAATTAATTTCTTAGCTAGCACTTGTTATGCTACATAACTAATAAACTGAGTTTAAGGTAAGAATTATTTGCTTATATCATCAACTTACCAGCCAAGATGGCACAGGACCTTTAGATGGAAGTCCATTGATTTCTATCACCTGTAGAAAGGTTGGCGTGCAGAGATTAATCCTGATAAAGTCATATGCAAGAAGTAATGACACAATTATTTTGATGCGCATGCGCCTTCTAAATCATGAATAAAAACAATTTTGATCTTGAAAATTACATTATGATACATGTAGCTTAAGGTTGTTGCCAAGTTTTTGCCAAGCCAAATGGGATGTAAGCAACTGTTTAACCATATCTTGAAAAGGTGGCTCTGGGTAATATGCATGGGTATATGGAACATACACTTTTTCATCTTTATTTTTGGAAGCCTTGGAAGACAAAAACAAAAAAACAGAAATAATATAATAGACAAACCTGTTTGACTTTATTTGGATCCACTGGCCTGTACTTTGCCTGACATTCACTCAGCTCCACATTTAGACGGTGAACAGTTGTCTTCATCGTCTCGTTTTCCTCCCTCAAATCTTCAATCTGTCTTTTCACATACAGTGTCTGGGCTCCTTCAAAGTCTATAAAAGATTTAGAAACAAAGGTTATTGAAAGACCGATGTGATTTCTATTAGTGATGTAAAAATTAAAAAAGGGCAAGTGGGGAAATAGGTGGTTAATTGTAGTGTTTTACGGTCCAAGCACCACAAGCAGGTTTTATTGGGGCAGGTCCCACATTAATATCCTAATAAAGACTCAAGCTAGTGAAAAGAGACAGCAAACAGATGACACTAGCTGGGTTTGAATTCAGGGCATACATTTCAAAGGCAGAGACAGCCATCACATTACCATAATCAGGGAAAGTGTTTTTAAAAAAACATGTAAGTAATGGAGTAAACATACAAAAGACCTTAATAAATGCCTTTAAAGAAAAAACGAAGTGTCAACTCTAAGGCCCAAGTCATGTGTAACTGTATCTTCTCTCTCAAAATTAGATTTTGAAATAATTATAATATTTTAATAGTCTATGAATATACCTTTATTTTCAGTAAAGTATTGATACACCAGCCACCTAAGCCTGAGCCTTAAAGCTTGATGACACAGAAATAAATTAACACAGAGATTAAAAACCTTCAAAAATGTTTTAAGTTTGTTCTATTCAAAACGACTCATTACTCTTATCGAAGTGACTACTGTATAAAAGCAATATTTTACCTCCATCTCTGAGGGCATCTGCAACTTTACGCAAGGACAGTAACTCTGCCTGCATTTCCTCATTCTGTAACTTGAGATGTTGGAAATCCATAGAACTAGAACTGACCTCATGGGCACTGCGAGGAGTGCGTCTACGGCCTCGACCTTGAGAAACAAAAAACATCTATCAACTTTAAAATTTTTATTTCTTTGGAGTGCTAACAATAAGTCATTTATGCATATATGTTAACCAAATGTATCTTAGCTTCAGCTCATGTTCTGGTTTAACATTTCTTAAAGTAAAATACTCATTAGACCAGCATATATGACTGAGCACAATGTTTTTCTTTCTTCTGTTGATAAAAAGCCCAGACGTTAACTGGACAGCTACCACTGTTCAGTCTTATTTCAGACAATTTGCAGAGATTAAGATCAGCTTACCTTAGGACAGCTTAATTTTTTTGTCTACATCAACACATCTTTAAGGCATGAAATTTACATGACTAATTTGAAAACAACAAGTCTAAAGAAAAGACATTAGAAAAGCAAACAAAAGTAATTCTCAATAAGAAATTAAATATAATTATCTAGAATGCTTTACTCTACTGGGAAGGAAGGGTTCAAGCCAAAAATAAAATTAGATAACCTGACATTTTCAGGGTTGTACCCGTTTTTATAGTAACAACAAATATTTCAGTAATAATGCTATTTAAGAATTAAAAAAAGTTCCAGGAGAGTGCATCAGCATCACATTTGAAGGGGATTTAATCACTGGCAGTCCCTCTGTAAATATACCCGTTAATCTTACCGAGTATATCAGATAACAATAACATTTAACTCTTTCTTACCAACTACTGATATATGGGTGCAGGCAGGGAACATTGCTAATCCTACCAACAACCAATAAATCAGTGTTCAATATATCAGTAGTTGGTAGGATTGGCGACGTTCCCTGCCCCAATATATCAGTAGTTGGTATAGAAAGAGTTAAACAAGTTTGACTGTGTAGTAATTTATATCACCTTAAGACTTTGGCTGGCAAAATTCTACACTTACTCATGTTTAGAAATTTGTGCCAAAAAAGTTGGTGGTCACAGACCAAAAAACGTTTTTATGAAAAGAGTTAATAAAAATTATTAAGGAACTTAAAAGGTAATTATGAAGCTTAAATTTAGCAAAAGCCAAAAGCATATACAAATAATAATAAAAAAAGCAAGATTAAAATGTTGCAGAAAAAAATAAAGCACAATAACCATGAATACATTTGGTAAATAAAAGAAAAAATACTTTGATAATACATATTTGGTAGAATATTTAAGGAAATAAAGTCTTTTATTCTTAGTCTTTTATTTTGAAGAAAAGTAGGATTATATTTTTATCAGATTTATTTGTTAAGTCATGCTTTAAGATTTGAGTTAAGGAGTAATTCAGGGTAATCCATTTGCAGATAAATGACAATAAATGTTATGACATTTCAATAAATGTTAAGACTTACAAAATTAATTAAACAAACTATAAGGAAAACAGCTGTTAAATGAAATTTTAGACAAATATCAAATATTTGTGTGTGGTTAAAAAACAAACAAGCACAGGCATTAAAACAATTAATTAATACTAACTTTGTTTGAACACATGTGGAAAAATCAAAACCTGTGAGTGCGCAGTAAAACACCATTAACTTACATTTGGAAGATTCAAATTTGTTTCTAAGATCAAAATATTAATTAGTTTTTCTATTCTAATCATTAACCTTTGTCAAGCATGAAGTATGTTATATAAAATCAACAGGTAAAATTCTACAGGTTTGTCCTTTAAACAAACTCGCTTGTTAAGATGCTAATTACTAAGACAATCAGATTAAAAACATCAACAAATATACTTGTGTTATGATGGGTCTATGTCTATATTAACCCTACAGGACATACTTGCTGGTGTTGCTTGCAGCTTGTTGGCAGGGGCTGAACAAAACATGATCATGTCTTCAATAACCTCATCATCAAAATGTCTGCTTTTATTCTTTGAGTTGAGGTGGACATGATGTTTTTCCTCCCCGATGTCCTCCCCAGGTCGTACTTCTAGATCTTGCATAGCTGTATGGGCAACTTTCCGCTGGGTTTGAGTTGTAAGATCAGAAATGTTGAGCAAATCTGGGGACAGTGCTCTGGAGTCTGCACCTTCACTATTGAGATCCTCTTGCTCCTCGAGTAGACTGTCTATGACACAAGTTATTGTGTGTTAAGACTGTGTTCATACACAGAGTTGTAATGGGAATAGTAATACAGTAAACCTCCTAGATTACGGCACCCTTAATAACAAACTTTCAAGTTACATACATGTCTGCCACCAACAAATCATATTTATTATATAAATATAAAAAGTGAAGTCTCTATAGCGTTTACAGCATGCAGCATCGATAATTATCATATCATATGAGATGACATCATTATGTAATCTCAACTCACTACCCCACTCCATAATGACAATTTGGCTCTTCAGTTTGAAATTACAGCTTTTACAGAAAATTTGATGATTGACCAGTAAGTTACAATCTTGGTCAGATATGCAAAATATAGATCAGGGCAAATTAACCAAATGATGTTAATTTCAAAGTTTAAAAAAATCCTCTGATTCCTCTATTACCATACTCTAGCTGCATTAGAATTTTGATCTTGTATCTTCAGGTGTCGTAATCAAGGGAGTAAACTGTAATGAAAAGTCTAGAGGGGCAGACATAGACAACAGAGTACGTTAAATAGAAAAGCAAAAATATTTAGATAATGAACATGAAAAATAAATATAGAAAAACATCTCATGAAATCAAAAGAAAAAGCAATTCCACAAACGCAGTGGCTTTAGAAAATGCACCCAAAATAAATGATTAGATACACATCCACATATAACAAAAACCTTTAAAAAAAAGATTAAGCAACCAATCAACCTGAAAAGCCCTCCTCCCTATCTATGAATAAAATAAACAAAAACATCCTAAATGAATATAACTTTAAAACATTTTGACTTAAAACAAAACTCAACATCTGCTTCTACATGCGTTTTTGTTGTTGCACATTATTCAAGGCGTTTAACGTCTAAATGAAGGCATCTATATAAGACTTAAATTTAGAATATAAAACTTTGAATATTGGAGATATGAATCAAATACACCAAGCAAGCATTTCTATCTGATTTCATTGTTTATCTAACTTTTCAAACAGAATAAAAGATTATTGTTGTTTAAATGATTTCTAAGTATAAGTCACAAAGCAACATACAATAACATATTTCTTGGCTACATAAAATCTAAATGACATGCAAAACAAACCTATTGCATCACACAAAGTTATCCCAAACCATAAAGTAAGCACGTTTATATCAAGACTGTTTGAAGCCACTATTCGCTAATCAAGAAAGGAAAAAATAAACCAAATTGAGACAGGTACACAAAATAGATACCACTGTATGTAGATATTTATAGCCCTTCTGGTTATATGTAATACAAATAGTTCAGATGTGTCTGCATCTTACACAGATGAAAAATGAAAATCGGACATTTCATCTAAACATGTACTGTATAGCTTAAATGAGGGGAATCTATTTTCAATAAACAGTTTTTATCCCTCTTATCAATAAGCTTTATGATAAAATCTTCATTTAGAAAAAGGTTGTTTTCAATCAAACACTTCCTCCATAAAACAGAAATGAATAAGAACAAAAAAAGAAGCAGGCGTTATAGTTCAACACAGACACACAACTTGCAGAACAAATTGAAAAGGGGGAGGGAAATGATGCAAAAGATGAAAAAGCAGAAAACCACAGAAACATGTTTTAAAAAAACCTAAGAAAAAAACAGCTTGACAAAAGAGAAGGGATTCCATACTGAATCAAAAATACAAACATATCTAATCTTCTAGGCATCCTGCAATGCCTTCAAATTTACCCTAAATAATGATAAGAACATTATGAAATTACAAGTTTCCTTTCTAAACTACTCTTTCAGATGTCTGTTTAAAATCCCTGATGACATTAGCTCAGAATATTTGATATCATTTCTTTATCATATCAGCCCACTATGATATTACAAAATGGATTTCTAGAAAACATTGAATATGTGCAACTGAAAACATTGGGGAATAAAATTCACAGTCAAACGGAATGCATTATCACAGCAAAGCTCTGTGCTTGGTGCCACAGTAATCACTTGAAATGTGTTGAGACATACCTGGATGTCCAGAGCCTCGTCCACTGTCTGTCAGACGACTAGAGCCAGGATACGTGTGAGATAACTTTGCAGCAGGACGATTTTTTAACATCTGGGAAGTGAAAAAGGAATTTACAGATATATTAAACAAACAATATACTCTATTGTGTTGATTTACCATACCAATTTGAACAACTGTAAATAAGGTTTTTTCTACATAATAAGATTGAAAATCTGTTTATTTATTCATTTATTTGTGTATGTGTATGCAATGGGATTACAGCCACAGTTTTGACTCAATCGACCTGAAATTTTAGCAAAGTGTTGGTGGATATTACCAGATGCGTAGTTAAACATGGACCATAGCCGGATGCACTTATAATACATGTGTTGCACGTTCAATGAACATAATTTTGTCTTTCTCTGTTAATAGACGATGTAAACACCAGCTGATAAAAAAGTTATTACATACATTAACACAGGATGTTTTAAAACTATGATTTTGAAAGTGGGGGTGGGGACAGATTAGCGCATATCAGAGATAGAGGTCTACATGGTGGTTAAAAAGTCAGCCAAATTTGTGTTTTCTTTCTTTTTGCATCCATCCACAGCAAGACCGGTTACTAAGCCACTAGTTTGGAAATAATTGTGAATTTGTTGATTTGTCAAAATAAAGTTTGATGAGGTGATAAATTTCCTGAATTCTGACCTGATAAGATAATTATGAAATCTTAGTCCCTCTTTTTGTTTATCTTTGCTCTCTCTTCCAAAAAATCTTGTTCCACTCTTAGTTATAAGTTACACATATCCCTATATTAATATATGGCAGCCACCATGGCCTACAGTGATTTCAATTATATGATAAACTGTCCATAGTTATCACTTGTTCAAGGTGATCAACTTTGTCATGCACCATTGGTGGCCTGCTTATACAAGATGATCTGTATTTGAAAGTGCTACAAAGTGTTCAATATGGTCCCAAAGTGATCAAGCACGAAAAAGGTTGAATTTCCTGTAGTTGGTTAACAAAGCAGATTTTGGACCTATGTACCAATGTTATATAAAAAAAATTAATCATGATAAAGTATTTCAGAGACGGTTGCAGAAGCTTTATAAGCAAGATAAGTTCAATGCAAGTAAAGTACTTATTCAAATAATTTTGCCCTAGTTTACTATCAGGATCTTGAGTAACCCTTTGCAATTATACCGTTTCTTCAGTGTCATCTGGCATATCATGGATCTTTCTCATCTCAGCGTGTACATTCTGGTGTGTTGCTGTCATAGAAACAAGGTCATTTTCACTGTGAGTTCCAGTAGTGCTACGTGTGCTAGATTTCTGTGCAAAATAAAAACAAACTCTTTTATCTATCTAAAAGTCATGTCTTAAGCAGCTGACTAGTTGGGCCAAAATAGACAAACATAAATTTTTAATAAATCAATGTAGGTGACATAACAAATCATCACAGACTTAACAAGGAATGACCTTTGTTTTAAAAATGACTTAAATACACACATAAAGAAAATGGAAATCATTTTGCCTTTGAAGCATGATGGCATCGAGACAGCAACTTCACCTAAATGCGAGAGGTCCCAGGGTTTGAAACCACCCAGTTTGCTTGTAATTTCTATACGCTTAGTCCTTAATTAGAACATTAATGTGACAACCCTTTCATATACTCTTCAGAGAAACATAAAACATTTACAATCTTCTTATCTACCATATTTGTTGTCAATTATTGCTGCCTTTACTAACTACACCTATTCAAAAAAGGTAGAAAGCAGTCAAAATTACAAAACCCTTTATCATTATTACTACCAAAGACTCCACATATATTTTCCAAGAACCATCATATGGAGGACTGCACAGCAATGGTTCTTCATGAATCACAGTTCAATAAATATCACATCCTTTAAGTGTTTCTTGCTGTATCACTTACATAATTTGGGTGGATATGAGGACCTTATCTTCAATTAATTACTTTTTAATCCATTATTAATATTTTATTTCAATTATCACTGAAATAAAAACTAGAGAAAGTAGAGGGTTTTCCTATCGAATGACATTCACTCCATTAGTATTGTTGTGTCCCTCAATATGGTTATCTAAGTGATGAGCAACATACCCCTCTGACTTTTCCCTTTTTCATTGGAGTAGCATATAGGTCACTGATGTCCCCTCCTCCTCCTCTTGTTTCAGACTCTCCAAATTCTTCCAAATCACCTGTAAGGAAAAGAATTTCAAGTCAATTAACATACACTTTATAAATTACTAGTGTCTTGGTACCCGGTCTTGCCTGGGAAGAATGCAAAAAGAAAGAAAAATGAATTTGGCTAATTTTTAATCACCCTGTAGACCTCTCTCTCTCTCTCCACTATGCGCAAATATGCCATCACCCCCTTTTTAATTTCATATTTTGAAACACCCGTATTAGAATTCACTTTTGGTTTCAGCTTATGTTTACATTTCTCTTAATACGGACATAGAAATGTGTGTTCATTAGGCTGAGGCGCGTATACTATGTGCAACAGGAAGAAGGTGCAAGTGTTTCCATATCTAGTTTCATGGCATCTTCGTTGTATATTTTATCTGTAAAATATGCACCAAAAACTAAAAAGCTAATAATTTTCCTTACAGTCGTTTGATTTTTAAAAAAATCCAAAACACACATTTGGTTATATCTACCAACATTTTGCTAAAGTTTCAGGTTGATTGAATCAAAACTGTGGCTGTAATCCCATTGCATACACACACACAAATAAACACAAAGATTTTGAATTATATTATGTAGATAAAACCTTCAAATGTGAAATTGTTTAATAATCAATTTAAAAACAGAGTTATGACCCCTTTGAGTATTTTGCTATATGTCTTTGTTAATTTTTTTAGAACATGCTGTGGTCCCATCGTCAAAATTTGAAATCGGAAATTTTGCACAGAGGCTTAATTCGTGAGTCCGTAAATGCTGGAGTCAAATGTTTTAAAAACAAAACAGTTTTGACAGAGTTATGTCCCTTTTACGATTATGTTATTTAGGCAGCGGACGCATTGTTGGGAGTAAGACTCTGAAATATTGCACACAGGCTCTTCTAGGAACCTTCTAAAAATATTTTTCTCAACTTTCTGAAAAATATGTTTACAGAGTTATTGCCCTTGAGTTGTTTGCTATGTTCTTCGTTACTTGTGTCTGATGTGCGTGGTTGTACTCTCTATGATTACTAATTTTTCTAGTTATCCTATAAAATTAATTTAAAAACATAAACATCATATTTTCATTGTGTCATATTTTCTTTATTAATACATTTTTGAGAGACAGTAGTTCCCCCAAAAGCCTGTTAGTTACAAAAGAAATCCACCTATCAAGCCTATAGAAGGCCACAACTACTCCATTTTTCATTGAAAGGATCATCATGTAAAACATATTGATGGGGAGTGACAAAAAAGGAATTATTTTATGCCACAAGAACAAAATGTTTAAAGCTCTCTTTACCTGGTTCTGCATAGTGTCCACCATTAGAATATCTTAGCTGTTCTGAGTTATCTCCCCTTCGTTGTCTGTCCCTGGCTGGCCAAGTGCCAAAGCTTACTTTACTGAATCTGAAATCCACAGAAGTAACATGTGACTTCAAGCCAAAGATAACATGTAATTAGTAACACTATTTTTACAATAATTAAAAGTCACCTATCAACACGATTACTGAATACGTATTTTGTTAGCAACCAAACTAATATCAAATAAAATCTTGTTTCCATAAATATCATAAACATCAATGTTGATAGTCTAGGTATCCAACCAGTTTTGAATAAGAAGTCTGAAGACATAGTTTCTCAAAACCTTAAAAATTATCAAGTTGGACAACAACAAAAACAGATGTTTAGAAAGATGATACAAAATATCAATGCAAATAACAAACTAAATTCAGTTGAACTTGCTCAGCGACCACATGCGATAAGAGGCCACCTTTGAGCGTGACTATTCAATTTTATTCTCTAAAATCTTCTTTTTAATGTTAACTTCCTGTAAGAGGTCACTTGCAGTAGGCGGCCAGTTTGGCTGTTGATAATCACTGGCCTCCTAAAACAAGTTCAACTGTAATAAAAAAAAATCTTACTCAAGGAAATGAAGACACAATCTACAGTTATTTAAACCACAACGCTTTTAATCAAAATGTAATAAATCATTATTCTGATATAAAATGAAACTTTTTACGCTTGTATGTTCTTACCCCAACTCATCCATTTGTTGGTAGTCAAAGAGACTACTCTCTGGTTCACTGAAATCATCAGGTGGCAGTACTGCTGGCTGACCCAATACTCTTGGTGCTGATGAATCTTTAGGAATCTGAGAAGAAGGAAGTGCAGCTGGTGCAGTGGCTGGAATCATCCGAGACTTCGGTACAGCGGCAAAAGCTGTATTGGAGATAAGGGATTGGGCAACCTGGAGTAAGTTGATATGGAATAAAAATTAAATGAAACATAAAGAAAAAAGGTGAGCTAAAACTAAGGTTGAACACATTACTTTTCAACAGAGAATAGCATCGTAAATCATCTTCAAAAGCATCCACTTATATTTGGAAATGAACATCTGTGTTATTTACTTAATTTCTACAATCTTTAATATGTGACCAAAAAGCTAACTTAATTGGCACCACTACTAACGAACACTTCTGTCTAAACAAAATGGCTATCGTCATTTGCTTACAACAGTTATTGAAGACTGTGTGAAGACTTCAATTGTCTGTATATCCACTGGAACACCAACTGTGTTAACTCAAGCCAAGATAAGACAGTTTTAGCCTAAAACAAATGCAAGAATAACCCACTAGTCAAGGAAATAATCTCAACCTAATTTTCCAACAAATTCTTCAGTAATCAAAAGAACAACCGTAAACCCAGGAATTTTGGACCATGAATTCAATAATCACCTCCCAATATGTCACATATTAGAACCGACTTTTCACAAAGGAGACTGGGAAAGACTGAATCTTAAATGTGTTTCAATTCATCTGAGATTAAACTTGGAACAAAAAGGTACCAGCATACTGATGTAGTGGAGCTCATTAAGAGATATCCTAACTCAGGCAATCAAGGACACTTATCACTACTTATCAGATCAAATATAACAGGAAACAAGGGTCAACAACCATGGTTAAACAGCAGTGGCGGCCAGCAAGGGCAGTGCCCAGGGGCCGTGCAGCCCCTAGCAATAATGTCAACGAGTATTAGTCCAATTGATTATCAGTTCCTTTTCATCAAATGTGTTTCAAATACAACAAAATATCAAAACCAAGTTTAAAAAATGCAGAGATAGGTGGGGCATGAATCCTGGCAACTATATGTCGCGAGGCATGAATACGTTCAGAGAATCCCAT
>JAUUEB010392755.1:0-12199 GCA_032362205.1 Clione limacina
TGACCAATTCTTCCTCAGGCTTAAGGATAGTTCCTTTTAATGAGTCACATATTTTCTTGGTGGAAGTATTGATTTTGACCTCTGGCACGTGGGATAACCATTCAGCTATCTGCTCGCCAATTTTATGGTAGGCTGAACCAGGCATTGTAAATGATTTTCTCTTCTTCCTTAAGTGCAGGGTGCATGGCATTCTTTCTTTCGGGAATTTTGAGTTCTTAGGGTTTATAACTTAATAGTCGAAGCAAAAGCTTTAACCTTCTGCTCGAAATAAAAATTCAAAAATTCGTATATTAATGGCATACGTGTAGAGATACGTAAACTGGGAAATTAATGAATATTTTATGTATACCAATTTTAAACTGTTTTCTCTTTACTTATTTCGTAATAATATTTTGCTTTCATGGTTATGACGATGATGTTTTCTTCTGATAAGGTTTTTTAGTTGTTGTTTTTATACTTCGGCTTTTTTTTCTTTTTTTTCTATACATGTGTTAATTATATTGTTCTAATAACAAAAATACGTCAAACCAGGTTTAAAATTAAATGACAAATAAGGTCCTCACTATATTATCAAAAGTAAGAAAAACCAAACAACGACAAGTAGTTACGCGTATATTTTTATCTATTTTATTTTAACTAAGTCACCGAAAACATCAAGTTTAATACCAATGATCACTCTTTTCATGAATGTCTTTATATATGTCGTTTTTGACGGAGAAAAGAACACTAGCTTATAATGTGTCAATATAAATCAAAATTACTTAGTTAAACGCTTTCAATACACAACTGTAGCTTGGAAAAAGAAGATTAAGAAACATTACACGACCTACAAAGAAAATGTTGTTTCTCATGCATGTATATTACTATATTCTTTAGGTGTTTATACTGTCACAATCTGATCAATAAAAGTATGATAGTCTGTCTTAAATCTAGATACAAAAACATAAAATCAAATTTCCGCATACACAATTTAACGAATAATTTCACAATAAGTTTCTTTTTTTTCCTATTCATCGTTCTGCCCTTGGTAATAGGTAACGTTTTGTAATACAACGATATAGCAAACAATTGGAAGAAAATATCATGATTATAGATAAAGCCATCTCTCTTAAACCACTTTATATTCATCCAATTAAAATCGTCTCGCCCACTCAGACAATTAAAAAAAGCTTGAAGAAATTCTATTTATGTGCCAAATTCCTTCAAAATATTCCTTGGAAACCATTTGTTTGATAGAGATGTCGCATTAATGAATTAATGAAATAGGGGCCAAGAGAAATATCCGTCGTGAACTGAGTGAAGAACTTTGAAAATTGACCGCAATGTATGAAAAATGGTTATTTTGTTTCCTGTAATAAATGAGTCCTTGCGGTTGACCTTCGCCTGGAACTGTTTTGTTCTTAATGGTCAGATCTATATTTTTATAGACAAACTTTGTCAATCACTTCATCCCAACAAAACCGTTTTCATGTATCGACTATTGTTTACATGCATTTTACGTTTATTACTTTATTTACTTCAAATTTTATTGAATTATGTAACCATATGTTGAATTATCTTTCGACTCGAATAATCTATCATTTGAAAGTTAAGCATAACAACGAATTTCATAACAACTAAATTAGATTTAAATGATATTCGCTTTTAAACTAGAAAAAGTATCGTTAAACAAGACGCGCTGTTTAAAAAAGTAAGACAATCAATTAATCATAATTAAATACAACCCTGTGGCACGAGGCTACTTCTTGGTGCGCACACTTTTTTCCAGGTTTATAATTGCCTTAATTATGTTTATTCTTAAATAACATGTTACGTTATTGGAAACGCCAATATACAGTAATCGTGTGAATAAGATGAAATATCTTCACAGTTATTCGTTATGTCTGAGTGCAAAGTTTGGTTATTGGCAGGTGTCAGGATTACGAAACTTGTTTGGGGGAAAAATTCAGCTTTATACTCAAATATGTTATAAAACTAAGGATATCCATTGAAACAAGCTTGTAATCTGATTATTTACAGATGTTAGTAAAAGGTACAATAAGAACAGCGAGAACGCACATACCTATTAAATACTTTGACTTTTCTTGCAAATGAACGTGTATTTTAACTTACTCATCGTTAAACAGACGATTTCGGACATTGAGACCTAAAATAATCAAGTTCTAGCAACTTTATTTCACGAGACGCATTTAAAACTGTGGTACTTATTACGTACAACATGTTAGTTGATTTAAACTATGAAGTAAGATATAATGGTTCGTATGTTATACATGGCTCATGGCCTTGTAAACAAGTGTTTCTTGATTAACCTGAGGAATTTTCTAAAACCAATTTATGAATTGATTTTGCTTTCTAGGTTTTGTTAATTACAATTGTTATAAAATGTCATGGTGTTATTGTTTAGGCTTTCTGGTTCTATGATTTCAAATGTTAACATTTTATTCAAAAAAGCCATGTGTGCTTCGAAAAAAATCTACTAAAACAGTATAAAGTTGATATCTATTTACGGTCGTTTTAAAACTACGCCCTCCAAAGTACGCATATCAAAATTGATAGAAATTCCATATCTCCTTCGTTTGCTTATAATTTCTACAATATAAATGTTATTAATTTTGGGAAAATCACAACATTTTAATGAAATACGCCATGAGGAATAAAATGAATACTTCGAATATGGATGAATATCGATCTCGTTAAATCTCGATTCATATTCATTCATTCTACTCATATGGTAGAAATTTGGTCTAGAAACTCAGCCAGGAAGAAATCACTATATAAATATACAATCTTTTTTTTGTTTAAGATGTTAGCATTTTCTTCATAAACTCATATTTCCTGGAAAATCAATTTTAATTTCCCATTTCCCAGACATTGACATTTCGATATATAAAGAAATGATAACTAGTACGACCTAAGCTGGACATTTATTTATTAACTAGCTTGCCCTTTACCATAGGCGGTTAAAAGTCTGGCTTCGTACCTCAAATTGGACACAAATATCCTTCCATTTAGTTAGACAAGAAAACGGCGTTTCTTGGACAGTCCTGAAAACTCAGTTTGTAGAACGTGTAGAGTCATTCATTCGGTCATTTAGACTTTCGATTCCGACTTAAACGGTCAGGCAATTGTGTGTGAGTATTCTGTATTCCTTAATGTTTAGTGCACAGAATTTTTGAACTAACCAAATGTCATATGGTGAGATAGTTTCCCCGGATAAAAACAATATGGTCCCATTATGTGACTTTTGTAATTGAATTCATTAATGTACCAAATTCCTGTATGAACAGTTAGGTTCACTGGAAGAGGCCATTCTGTCTCTGACGTACCGGACTGGTTATTATTTCATAACAAATGACATCATTCAAATATCATATTGGCTCCGCCGCATCACAGCTTAAACGAAAACAATGTTTTAATACAAAAGATCGTCTATATTCGTATGATTTTCGTGATTTTGTTATACGGGGCCTGATAAGCAATCTCATACACTCAAAGCCAAACGTGTTATTTTCATAATAAAGAAATGAGGCTGTCCGAGACGGTTAAACTATATTGAAAAAATGCCACCCATAGAAAAAATACTGTATCTCTACACCGGAATAAGTAGGTATCAGATGAATATAAATTGAACAAAATGACAGGACTTAAGAAATTCATCCGAACCGCACCTCTAGAAGACCTGAAAAGAAAGTTTCATCATAAGACCTAAAGATGTGTAACAACCTGCGTTGCCTATAATACCAAAATAACATATAATTTCCCTAAATATGAATATGCCTTGACTTCACCTTACATCGTTCAAAAATAATTTATCGTCATGTGCACTAAGCCCCGAAAGACAGAAGTGTTTTTTTCTATGTTACGTGTTTGGTTAAAAACGTAACCATCTGGACTTGCCTGATAATAAATAGTTCTTGAATGTCCGCCTATTTTAGTCAAGCCTACATCAAACTATCAATTTGTCACTATATAAGACGTTGATAAATCGCTATGCTCATGAAGATAAATTACAAAGAACTTGACCGGATTCTTCTTAGCACGTTTATATAAACATTCTCGTTTTGACCCTGTATTTTTTTCAGTTTTACACCAAACATTCTTCACGCAGCCTACTATTTCATAGAACTATATTATGTCATAAAGTATGAATCCAACAAATGTGTAGTATTATAAAGCGAGGAGAGGAATAAATGATGGAAAACGGGATTGAGATTTTTTTTAAAGTTAAAATAATCAAGTACTGCATTAAGACGGAGAGCCAGCAACACTTGTTTGCGTTTGTAACAACTATTCTGACTATATCTATACACATGGTACACCGTTTGGGGCTCTCTGGGCTATTCAAGTACAACTCTTTTGGGACTTTTTAGAATATTTATACTATTCTGACCGGATAAAGGGGTTTTCCCTGGAGCATTCGAAATATCATTTATCGTGGTTCTATAAGCTTAGAACTTTCGGATCTCTGGCCTTTTAAGGAGATCACTTATTATACTTCCGTACTCTTTAATTAAGCATATCCCATATAGTTATGAAGCTAAAAAAAAACAAATTGGTATCAAATTAAATATAATAAGATGAAATTCTAGAACATGTGAAAAACGAAAACGAACACCTTATATCAATGACAAAGTGACAAATGTCAGTTTTTTCAAAAGTTTGCAAACCTTTTTTAATTTCATGGACATAAATGGCCTTAAAATATAAAAAATCAAATTGCCTTGATGCAGACATTTTATTTGCGGTTTATGGTATCATTTCCGCTACGTTTTATTTGGGTCTCAATTAAATTCGATTTCAAGATTTGACAAAGAAATATGTTTGCTTTAATTGGGAGCTTTTCTAGAAAGTCATATTTTATTTACACGTCGTTCAATTGGCTAGACGGACGGACGCTTTAATTGACAATGAAATATACACCACCCTGTTCAAACATTTCAAGTTAATAAACAAATATTACAGGTCTCACTTTACAAGCTTTGTTTAGTCGCTTAATTGACTGTATTAATTTGTTTCTCTTGGTCAATGAATGACATTTGTAATAAATGTGTTTTTTTCTATTAAAACATGTAATGTGACGAGGGTTAAAGAGGTGGTCTCTATTATTTTGCAATCGGAAAGAGGAGGAAAATTGCGTCTCAAGCGTAGTGCCAAAATATGGAGGGTGATCAGATTTTCTTCATTTAAATCATCATTCATCCATAGGGTGACTTTTGTTAGCCATAAGCATCTTAATCTATAAACCTCTGACATTGATTGTTGATCTTAATCTATTGAAAAAGTAAAAAATGTTAAGATAAATAAGTTGTTGTGTTGTTTATATGCTGCTATGAATAAATAAATAATAATAAGTGTTTTTTGCTCAGCACTCAAACTTCAAGCTTGTTTAATTCAAGCAATTTCCCGTGATCAATTTTCTGGTGTTAAGGAAAGTGTGGTCTACGACATAAACTCTTATAGCAGCGTACTTGCTCATATTATGAGTCCCTTGAGAGCAATAAACTGTCAGAAAGACATTCTTAACGGGGTTTTGTCAATGGTAAGTTGGTGAAAACAAATTAGGGAACACCAGTAGACAATTAACGGATGTACTTTGCGTCTGAGTAAAGCCTGTTGTTATGGCCGAATAGGGTTAAATGTGGATACTACAAGTTTCAAAAAATACAAGATAACAAAAACTTTTATGTCATTACCCACTTGGGGCATCTGAATGAACAATAAAAGATTGACAACTTTACAATTTGAAATAATTCTAAAGAAATAATATAATTCAAAACACCAGAAGAACATTGCATATGAAAAAATGAGAATACTGAAATTGTATTGGTAAAACTCTTTCGATGGGCCGTTTACGTCTTCACAAAAGAAATCTTAAATAAACGAGTTATCAAAGTAAAAATATAAATTAACTCCGTCTGCAGGTATATATGAAAATGTTTTTAAAAGTGTAACGGTAAAAATAAATAGAAAAATATGTATCTCTTATGAATTCTTATTTCAGGAGACTCCTAATCTAACTGGACTCCATGCTGATTATCAACACGCTAATCAGATAATTGCCTGGGTCATTTTTCAAAAGATTTAGCAACTTAATTCAAACTGCGATGGATGCGATTACTTTAACTTGACCGACATCTGTTTCCTTCTGTTCAAGAGCAAGATGAGTTTTGCTCCTTTTAAACCCACGACTTAGGCGTTCTTACTTTTCAACTACCACACACAAGTCTTTCAAGGAACTGGCCTAGGAAAATTTAAAAATGGCGTAGGTTTTTATCTTACGAGCCTGACATTATGCTAATTGATTCTCTGTTCTAGATTTCGGTAATAGCACCTTAATCGACATGTCAAATGACCTATTTCAATCGAAAAAAGAAAGGTGCTGACCCCTGGTCTGTTTGATTTTCGAAACTTTATTTGAAATACTATTAATTATAAAAGTATTGAGCCCTAGATCTAACCCATAGGTAAACAGTTCTTCTTAATTGGGGGCAAGAATTAAACCATCACATTTTAGGGGACAAAGAGTACTACGTGAGTACTACTTTTCAGAGCTCAAAACATGTTTAACAGAGATGTTTTAACATCTGATACAATATTACGTTCCTATAAGACTACGCGTCTGGTCATGAATTTAATTATGCGTGTGTATGCACCGGATACTATTCACAGTTTTAACTCAATCCGCACACAACGTTGGTATGTTGTTCATATTGATAAAATAAAATCCAGCCCATACCTTTAATTCGAATACTGACGCAAGTGAACAATTGTTTTCCATCCCTGCATAGTTAGGCAATGTGTAGAACTCAATCTTAGAATTGTTACAAATTGTTCATTGTAGCGGATAGCTACAAACCTTTACACGGAATTCACGCCAATTTGTGATTACTACCTTCTTTTGGTAGAAAATTCCTTTTTTAAATTACACATATAATTGGAAAATTTCAGAGCAAAAATTGGTATATTAGGGTGTAGTTCTGGGAAACGCTACTAGTAAAATCAATGCCAGTAATTATAGTCAACATTTTGACCTTGGGCATAACAGGAAGAAGAACCGCCAAATTGAGGGCGCATAGCGATCCGAAATTCTAATAATCCATATTTAGCACCAGTCACACGTATTCATTACATCTTGACAAAGAAGGCTCAATTGTATAGTCTTGGTACGAATCGCTTATGCCACGCGTCAGTCTGAATTGGTCATGACTTATTATAGGGAGCCAAAGTTATATTTGGAATGGCGGATATTATATGGCGTTTTTGTCAGAGTCTCCGGTTTTTCTCCCGAACCACTGAATGGATAACCTTAAGGTTTATTCATACCCATGTATTGACTTTTCTTCAGACGATGTTTGACTAAAAATCAAAGAAAGAACAATGAAATGAGAAAGTTGATTCAACCCTATTGTATGTAGCCAATGAAGCAATCTAACCTATCATCCCTGATTTAATGTGATTTTTTGGGTGAACTGATACTAAATGAAATATCATTTAATTCATATGTATTTTCCTCATGTGACAAAGAGTGACACCATAACTAAGCTGCCGATATTTTAAAAAAAATATCCGTGATTACTGGTCTACAAGGCAGAAATACTGCCGGGTCGAAATACAGTTTTATTTTGCGGGTTTTTTCATGATCAAATAGAACTTTAAACTTTGGAGATAAATATTTTTAAGGATTTCAAATTATTTCCGTTACTGCGATAGATAATTGTTATTTTTTCATGACATGATTTACTCTTTTTAAGTAGTATATACCGCATTTTTCTGAAATTATTAATGGCGTTTTTGCTTTTATTTTTCAATCTACTTCGAATACTCATTTTAATACCTCATCGTCGCTGTGTTATCGAATGTCGTAAATAATCTTTTAAGTACATCTAGATAATATATTATTTAAACCCTAATTACAATTTCTCTAGTTCTTCAACCACTGCTTCAAGTCTGCGACATATTTCTTTTTACTTAACAACCCGTAACATCATCACACAATCATGAGTGGATTGCCCCAAGTGTCCTTTATGCCACACACAAGATATCTTAGGGCTAAACGTTTATTGGTTAACGTTTCAATACACTCTCTCGATTAATGGGTTGAATATTTACACTGTCACCTATTTGATCTATCCGAGTATTGAATACTTTCCCTTTAGACGGATGCGATAATTGAATATCTCGTAGACATAGTAAGAAATATGGTACTTATTTTCACGTCTTATGAAAGCTTTTTCTGTTTGTATATCATTATTAGTAGTAAAACGATCCGCCTACTGAGTTCATTTAGTGGATCAATGTCCACAAATAGATGTATTTGATGTTATAAATATCACTTCAAATTGTCTTCATGTTTAGTTTGTCTGGGTCTTGAGAGAAATATTTTGCTAAATTATCGCCCCTTGAAGGGAAGTATTCCTTTGATCCTTTAGTTATACCGGTAACCATTCTGCTAATGAAAAAAACGTTCAGTCATAGGCAATAAAGCAAATGGACGCCCTACTTACGCCATTTTATTTATAAACCCTACCTACGATGGGCTTTTTACCAAGATTGTTTCCGTTTATTTTAAGAAAAAAAATTTATCACAGAGGATGTTTTAAACAGTTCAAATATTTGGATAGCTATTCACTCCTATTCGCTGTTTTGTTACACGCAGTTAGGAAAAAGGAGCTTCCGTACAACACATTTTTTACGAAAATTGTAAAATAATTCGATGACATTCCCCTAAATAACAGCCCCATACTTCTTTATCAGAAAAGTTGCTAAGGACAGTGTTATTTGAAATAAAATATAAAATATAATCGCCAATAAGCAATATATGCCAGTACGGCATACTTAATGACGATCTCAAGCGTATACCTTGGAACGGCAAATTCTTCTATATAACTCCCTCCCCCCAACCCTCCCCCTAATGATTGTTGAAAAGTACTAAAATACGACGGACAAATAATATGCTACCTTGGGGCACATGACAGGCAACGGATGAAGAAGAAAGGTTATTTGCAGGACCGACTTATTTTACACAGGAAATGCAAGTCACAGAATTTATATCCACCGATTACAAACTGCATTGTTTGCATATAATAATTATCTCGAAGGTATTTACAATCACATAGACTATTAAAATTCGACATCAATTTTATCACAAACATTTTAAATTGCAAAAGATATGAGAACTAAAAACGTTAACAATGGACAGAATTTTCTATAAATCTTCTACGGAATAAAACAACGCCAACTGTTTTGACCAATTTACGCAAATCTCGTTTTTAATAACATTAGTACGGAATCAACGAGGTGACTCTTCACATACTTTATACGTTATTATCGTTCAATTTATTTTTAAGGTAAGAAGAAGACATGAATGCAAAAAACCAACAGAGGTATACATAATAGTCAATAGAAATTATGTTGAAGACAAGTATCAGTCTGCTTACCTCTTTGCGAATTAAAATATATAACTACTTTTACATGTCCAAAAGGTATGAAATAAATCCTTTGGTCACTTTGAAAGTCCAGTGTGTGTACGGCTTCACTTCACAGAGTGTGTACATATAGCACGAGTATGAATGTCAGCAATGTGTCCCAGGTAGATGTGCTCTGTCTTTATTTATAACTGCGTAATTTACCGCCAAACTTAAATATATTATTCACTTATATTACTGACTGAAATTATAACGTATAATTTATATATTTCATACACAATTATTTTAAATCATTCAGTTCATGGCTTCATGAATAATTAATTATTCAACACAAGCATTGCCGATGCTAAGTTTCAAGTAAGTTTATGGAGCTTCATTATTTAACACATCTAATGACAAGCAATGAATTGTCGAATTTCTATAACTGTTCGCCATTTAAATAAATACTTTGCTTTTTAAACACAAAATCATGCACTTTAAACGGTTGCCGATATCACAATAATGTGTTAAGTTAAAGTCCATTTAACCATTGTCCTGTCACTATTGAGACCGTCTAGAAACAACCTGGACATTTAGTGACGAGATTCTTTGACAGCGGCTGTTACTCTCCCTTCCGTTTGCCTGAATTGTCTCACCGCGTTCGACGTTCATTTGATAGCTTCAAGTCGCGGGCACATCTACTCAAACGTACGCGCCTCAGCGAGTTCAGGCCGACGCGTGGCAATGATGATGAGTACTTTTACGCCTTGGACGCTTATTGGACATTCAGTTCATTACACTGCAAGAGTTATTACTCTGCAAAAACTAGAACCTATCACATCAAGGACAGGTGTTTGGCACTTGCTGCAGTTGCTGTTGTTCTTATGCATATATACAAGACTTATTTGATTTGTTTTCTAAAATTCATGTGAATATCTGTATAATGAAATTGAAAGTCTGATATATAATTGTGCGTATGCCGCGAGATGAAATACTCAATTGACCCAAAACGTTGACATGTTTTTTTTAGACATACCGGAACGTGCGGTTAAGCTTTTGGGGTAAATAGGTCAATTCTCCGATTTGTTTCTTATATGAAAATTACATATTAAACTAGTGTTATGTCTATAGTTCTATTATGAAAGCCTTATGATATGAAGCTATCATCACTGAGATTTTTCAAAAATGCAATCAAAATATTACAATAACACGGCATAATTGTATATAGGTGTGATTATATAATTGACCTTCACCCTTCACCAGCTGACGACTCCCGTGATTAATCTTTCATTTAACAAAGGTCAATTAACCTGGATATATATTATTGTAGCTGGAATATTTATTTTTTCTATTAACCTAATATGATGTTGATGGTTTATCGTCTTATCAAATGTTCAATCAAAGCTAGGGGTCCAGCAATTTATAATGATGATTGAACTAAATGATAAATTGATTGATTATTTGATGTAATTATCGATTAATTTATTTTTTTATCTATATCCTTATGGTTTGATTGATTTATTGATTGATTGCTAAGATTTGTTGATTGTTTTAATGGTCGACCGTCCGATCAATCAAATGAATGATTTTCGTCGGAAAGATATTTATTTTCAAGGAATGTTTTCAAAACACCCAAAAATCTATAACTCTTCTAAATAAACGTCTGTTTTCGAATCTACATCCAGCCCACGTGGCATCCTGTCTCAATCCGCTATCAAATTTGGCCTGTTTGGTTTAGTTCTATACTTTTCTATATCATTTTGCTAGATAGTTTGGGTATTAATATCATGCATACATTCAAGGTTTGTTGAAGTCAACATAAATCGTTTTGATGTACACATTCATTTTATCTGTTTTATTTGAAAGCTTCGTTTGTCTAGCTAAGTCTATGTTGATGGGAAATTTTATAAAATGTATTGTAATTCAAACGAATCATCAAATTCCTTCCATCGTGCAATATATTTATTTGAAAATATAAATGTTGCCATAGTTACCCAGACGCCATAAAATCAACCCGCTCGTTGTTGATAAGACCTTCTAACTATGACGAAACATAAATTTATCATTTTAGGTTCATGCTTATTTATAAGAAATCAAAAGTCGATTATTTGAACTTGAAACATCATTCATAGAAGATAGAATTTGAATAAAAATCATGTCCACTAGAAAGAAATATTATTCACTGTTAAACATTATTAACGGTGTTAATCCAAAAAACAACTCCATGTCCAAGCAAAAGAATCCTTGAAATGTTCAAGGCGTTCACAAGAGCAAATAGTTTCCGGTCTGTCAAGCTGTAAAGAGAAAACTCAGTGAAGAATCCTCATTTTCCCCGTGGACGTTGGATAAATCAAATGCCGTCATATTTATTTGGGAACTGTTCACATTACCGCCTAAGATGCGTTTCGTCATTAATAATGAGCTTGTCGCTCCAATAAATTCACATTGCTCATGTGTTGTGAGGATTGAGTAGTCTAGAAAATGTTCAGACCACATTACGGATCGATAGTTATCAGAAATCATGTAGGAGATCATATTTGAGGAATCTAGGGAAGACAGAGGGTGTATAAGATATATTTAGACAAACTGAATCGATTTTAATAACATAGTTAACATTGATAGATAGGAAAAACAAAAGGGTTTCATTTCATCTTTAAAAGAATGATGGATTGATATATCTAAAAGAGAGATTTTACCTATTGCGTACATATTCTTGAATTTCATTATATTTCAAGTTCCAAACTTGGACGACGTCTATATGTCTTAGGCGTTTGAACCATTTATTCAGCCTCTGC
>JAUUEB010392866.1:0-12198 GCA_032362205.1 Clione limacina
AGCTTAGAGCTGTAACAACAATATGAGCTTATAGTTGTAACAATAATAGGAGCTTATAGCTGTAACAACAACAGGAGCTTATAGCTGTAACAACAACAACAACAGGAGCTTATAACTGTAACAACAACAGGAAGGAGCTTATAACTGTAACAACAACAGGAAGGAGCTTATAACTGTAAC
This sequence comes from Clione limacina, assembly GCA_032362205.1. NCBI lineage: Eukaryota > Metazoa > Mollusca > Gastropoda > Pteropoda > Clionidae > Clione > Clione limacina. The sequence goes on from JAUUEB010392866.1 coordinate 181, forward strand.
AACAACAGGAGCTTATAACTGTAAAAAGAATATGAGCTTATAGCTGTAACAACAATAGGAGCTTATAGATGTAACATCAATAGGAGATTGTATATTTAACAACAATAGGAGCTTATAGCTGTAACAACAATAGGAGCTTATAGCTGTAGCAGCAATAGGAGCTGATAGTTGTAACAACACTAGGAGCTGCTAGCTGTAACAACAATAGGAGCTTATAGCTGTAACAACAATATGGGCTTATAGCTGTTGACTGATTTTGCTTTAGTGAACTTCTTTAGACTTGCATTTTGCCTAGAGGGTGGCTGCTACCCATCTCCAGAAAGTTCTTTTTGAATTTTGCTTTTTTCTTGGTTACGTTTCCATTGATTTTCGACCACCAAAGGATCTTTAATACGTGCAACTAGAGACCTAGTTTTATTGTCCTTCTGTGATAAGACTAGGTGCTAGATCTGTATTACTTGTGCACACATTGATCATAAAATCTGTGGTGCTTGAGCAGTATACAAAGTCACAAAGTACAACAAAGTTTCAAGCATGAACATATTTCCTTGCTATGGGGTTTGAACTTGCTCAGTTGCCACCTGTGGTAAGAGGCCACCTGCTGTAAGTGACCATCTTTGATTTTTATTCTCTATAAGATTCTTTAAATTTCAACTTGCTGTAAGAGGCCACTTGCAGTAGGCAGCCAGTTTGGCTGCTGATAATCACTGGCCTCCTAGAGCAAGTTCAACTATAGTATGGAATGAGATATGGATATTTTTTATAACACTGTGGTGATACTTTTTATTATTGTTTTATTTTCATTTTTGAAATTTTAAACAGGGGCAGATAATACAACGGAAATCTTACCCATTAAAAAAAGCAGACATAATTATATAATCTCAACAGTCTCTGCTCATAACACGACAGAATTGCTTTGAACCAATACAAAAGGTGACTTTAATATTCTACAATATAATAGTCAAAATGACTCAAGCTTCCCAGGTGCTATGATACTCGACTGGAAGGGGATACAAAAGGAAGCAATCAAATCTGATTTAATGATCAAATGGGAGGTGTAACCATACAAAACTACTACTCACAAGTACAAAACACATTGGACAGTTCTAACCTGTGTAGTCTTACCGGATACAGTATTGAGAGCTACACTTAATTACATCACAGTATCTTTTTTGTGGCTTGACTGACAAACAAACCCATGTTTCTTCATTATGCTGGCGTAGTTTATATTGCCAATGAGTCAGGCAAATAGACTTCCTCTGTTTCTTTTTGCTTCCAGCTTTCTTTCAAAGGTTATTTCCATTAAGTCTTTATTCTTGTTGCCAAGTGCATGGCCATCATACTTTTGTTTTCTCGCATTTATGAGATTCAACAGTTTTTGGGTGGTTCCAATTTTGTTCAAGACACTTTCATTTGTCTGTTTATTGGTCTATTTTAGCTGCAGTATCCGCCTATAGAACCTCATCTCTGCTGTCTCAATCTTTTTGGTGTCTTCCTTGTGTCTATGTTTCACAGACATAAATCATGACAGGCCATATTAGACATTTCATCAGTTTCATTTTAAGATCTAGTGGATGTTGCAGTCTTTCCATACATTTTCAGCTGGACCGCTTTGTTTTCAGCAATACCTATTCTTATCGTAATGTACTTTTTGCACATTTAAAATTGTATAAATGGACCACCATTGGTCCATGACAAAGGTTGCCATCTTTTTTAAAGAAATTAAATGATCGAAATATACCTCCCATCGTCGTTAGCAACACACCCACTTTAAACAAGGACAAGTCAAGACATCAACAGCCCATGATTAACTCAGACAACTGCTACAATAATAGACATTGTTGGTGCATTGACGCAAATTTGGTAACTTGCTGTGTACAGAGATTCATCTTTTAACAAATTAACTTACAAAGTATGTTTTGTTCTGTATGTTTAGTGGTAGAAAGCAGGGGTGTATTTATGGTTATCAAATGCGTTAGGGGGTATCGGTATAAAGTTAACAGGTGTCTAAAACAATGAAAAAGGGACCATGTCGATGTGTGTTTTGTTTCCTTGTTTTTTTTAGACATTTTGCGTTCTTTCTCTGACACTTTTGAATGTGTGTGATATATAATTGCAAGAGTGTAAAGAAACAAAGTGACGAATTGAGGAAGCGTTTAGCGACCCAAAATTTTAGTGTATCATAAATTCATAAATCCCTTTGGTTCATGGTAAACAGTGGCCACTAGTACAGGAGATTGCTATATACTGAGTTTTTTAATACCTTAGACCCCCTTGACCAGCCAAACTTTGGTATGACGTCGTTCTTTATCACAAACATCTCTCATCTCTTACCCAAATGTTTATGACCATAAGTTCATTTGTTGACTTCCTGTATGGTTTTTAGTTATGTCTGTTTAACAAGTTTAACTGTATAAACAACATTTTTCTGGCAAGTCGCTACGTAACAGACTTTAGTCCCAGATTGGTATATCAGTTCATCATTTTTAAAATTTAATGTTCTCAGTGAAAACACGTCCAAGCTAGCAGCAGTGTGTTCAGATACTGTAGAGCTTCTTGTGGTGACACCTGTATGCTCAGCTGTGTCTGACTCAGTCCTGACCTCCCTACAGGAGCTGACCGGGGGTGAGATCAACTCAACAAGATTTGCTGTGAGGTCATCAGCTGCTGGTGAGTACAAGTCAGCTATGAACAGTATGTGCTGTTAGTACTTGACAGATATGAACAATGTGTGCTGTGAGCACCTGTCAGTTATAAACAAAATGTGCTGTGAGTACTTGTCAGTTATAAACAATATTATGTGCTTTGGGTACTTGTCAGTTATAAACAATATGTGCTGTGACTACTTATCAGTTATAAACAATATTATGTGCTTTGAGTACTTGTCAGTTATTAACAATATTATGTGCTTTGAGTACTTGTCAGTTATAAACAATAATATGTGTTTTGAGTACTTGTCAGTTATAAACAATATTATGTGCTTTGAGTACTTGTCAGTTATAAACAATATTATGTGCTTTGAGTACTTATTAGTTATAAACAATATGTTCTGTGAGTAGGTATTGATTAAAACAAGTAACTTGTTTATGCTCTCCGGCCGTATATATTCCTATTGATAAAGTGGTCCCAAAGATTCTTTCACAGATTCTTAAGTGTTTCGTCGACCCAGGTTTGGAAATGCAGCCTTAAACTACAAAAACTGAGAAAGGGACTTTTATCCCTTCAACAGTCAAACAGCAATAGCCTGTATGGATCCTGACGTAATTACTAAAAATATGTAGATGCTTTAACTTTTTAAGGACAAAACAACACATATTGTGTTGTTCTTTTACCCCCTCCTGCAGTATCATCACAGTGCACATTGTTTTCACCCATCATTTTTTCAAGCTAACTATGTTAATAACTATGTAAAAATGGTACTGGACAATAAAATTAAGTTTGATCCTTTTAATTTTAGATCGCAAAGGACAGAACAATGTGTAAGAATGAATTATTAAAAAATCATATATAGGTTGTTGATGAAAGTACAGTCCACAATTGCAGTAAATACAGCAGCTTCAAGTTAATCCTTTAAGAGTAACGTTGACAAATAAATAAAACATTAGATTTTTATAAAAAGCTTGAAATCCAAACAAAGAAGCAAAGGAATTTAAATAGACGAAAAGTGAACCAAAAAACTCACCTGAAATGCCTCTGTTGTGTTTCCACAGGTGAGGATGGTGTTGACGCTTCCTCTGCAGGTCAGATGGAGACAAGACTAGGAGTTATGGGCCCTGCTCAGGTAAATTTGTAACAAATGTTATAATACTCTGGTCTAAAGTTAGGATCAAATGTATTTCTGTTGTAAATAAGCTATTGTAAAGAATGTTTTAGATTCTCTATTAATGTTTACCTTTTACTCATTGCATTGCCATAAATTAAGTTCATTGAACATACAGCGTGTCCAAAATTAAAGAACCAAAACTGAAGTCAAATATAACAAGTTTATAATGAAGTTATTGTAGTCTGATTTTTTTTGGATTGTTTTCATCAATTCAAGCAAATTTGTTTGATATACTAATATTTTTAATTTTTTATGTGAATTCCGTTTTTTTCTCTACGTTCTTAGGTAAAAATAGTTGTTTCAAGGATTTTATTTGAAAATGTTACGTTTGAAATCTGAATAATGACAAATAATTATTAAACCAGAAGTCACATTAAAAATATTAACAAATTTGCTTGAATTGATGAATACAATAAAAAAAATCAGACTACAATAACTTAATTATTCACTGTTTTGTTTGACTTCAGTTTTGGTCAATTTATTTTGGACACGCTGTAGATGTTGAAGGCTCATACATTGATACATTTTGTTCATGTGTTGTAAGCACTCGCACTGTGTTGCACAATTGTCAATCTTTACTTTTATAACATACTAGCTCTTTCATCTGACATCCATTTATAGAAGAAGGAAACAGAACAAAAATTAGTATGGTTTCTGTAAAAAATGTTTAAAACCGCCCTATAAATTTAACAAATTGCTCTTGACGCTAAAAATGTTCCTCTTATGTGAATGCATTTATTGGAAATTTAGATCGCTTGAGTAAGTGCTTATTCAATCCTGAACAGCTTGTTAACTTTTAATCAGATACTCAACCATCATGACCCAATTAGTTTTCTACACTCAATTTCTGTACATCCTCACCACCCTCTCGTATCACTTTCTTTTACACAGATCTTTGAAGCACTGAGGGCATGCTGGGCGTCTGCCTACTCTGCTCAAGCAGTTGAATACCGCAGACAACATGGACAACCAATCAGAGTGTCTGTGGGAGTGGTCATACAGAAAATGGTTCCCGCCCACTCTGCAGGTCAGTTGTATTCCTTTCTTATTATCATAAGAGCTGAAGGTTACTACATTAATTTTGATTCTGAAGCCTAGCCTTTGATTGTCCCATGTTTTTTAAGAAAACACTTTCTTTTTGTCGTTAAAACCTATCTAGACTTTTTTCAGAGTATTATCCTGGCAGTCACTTAAAATCTGTTACTAGTTCCTTTGCTGTTAGTGTTGCAAAGAGGTCTCTATGACATCACAATGTCTACCATTTCTGTCTGATGCTGCTGACAATGTCTTCCTGTGAACACCTCCAAGTCTACTGGCTTCGGTCAAGTTGCTGATGTTCTTTTCTGAATTAATTAATTTTATCTTTAACTCAATCTTGCAACGGTTAGGATGATAATATTAGTTTAGAATGACTTATGGCAAAATCATATTTCAGACGTACACTTATCATATTGTTTTAATATTAAGGCTAAAGATTACTTTTACAGAGAGAGCCATTGTGCCAGTTGTGTTTATAACATGCTGTTACTCAATAACACCTGGCTTTGGCAAAGAACCAATTTTATAATTGCTATAAGTATAAGTTGTTGGTGGTTTACACTTTTTTCTCATACCTTTTTCTGAATGACAGCCGTTATCAGACCTCTCTTTGTTTTGACCATTTATAAGAATTTAAGTCTTGAGTTAAAAGTTAAGAATTATGTGATGAATATTTTCTTTCTTTAATTTGTCCAGGAGTTGTATTTACCTGTGATCCAATCAGTGGTAGTAACAGTTGTGTGGTAATCAATGCTAACTTTGGTCTGGGAGAGTCAGTAGTGTCTGGTCGTGCTGACCCAGATACTGTCAATGTGCTAAGGGACCCAGAGATGCCCTTTAACCCTGACAGGCTTGTCATTGGGACCTCAAGGCCTGGAGACAAGCGAATCATCATCTCACAATCAGGTAATTTGTATAAAGAATGACTACAAGTTGTCTTTTGTTTTATTTGACTTAATTTGTGCAATACTCTATTTATTCTTTTATTATAAGGCTAAATATTTTGATAATTTGGGGATCACCTCTATTGCCACAGATTTGCTGACTTATCAAATTTTGAGATCATTAAAAAAACAGGCATAATTCATAAAATATGCCACCTTTGAATAATTTATGTTTGATATACATTTATTATGGGCACATTATGAATTTGGATAGCACAAAAACAAAATGAGATATCAAGATGCGTTTTGTTTTTCAAACACTCATATTCATTTCACATATGAGATTTGTGCTTAGTCTGGTCATACCTGTGTCAGTATACTGTGACTGAGAAGGATGTAGTAGTTGTGCTATACCCTATGTCCTAGTGCGGCAATATGTAAAATTGTCTAAGTATAACTGCCGTCGATATAACCTTCCACTAGCAAAAGTTGCTAAAGTTATTTTCCTTTGAGGAATCATTTTCTTTATTTGAACCAATATTTCATATATTATCCATAATTTATTTTGATATAATATGGTTTCATCTGTCTTTTCTAATAACTATTTCAGCCATCACTGCTAACATCAGTACAATATTAGATTAGGTAAATATTTGCATGTGTTCATAATTTGTCTACTAGAAAAATGTCCTACAACTTTTAATGCATTGGGTTCTGTTATGACAGACAAGTGTTATCCTCTTTTGTTGCCTTGGTAATTTAAAACATGTAAGTGAATTTTTACTTATTTCACCTTCTCCTAATTTTGTTCTTACTCAATCGATTATTGAAATCAAGGTATCTTAAGAAAGGTTATGGGATAAGCTAAAATATGAAACAATAAAATTGAATATCGAATCGATAGTTTTTTTGCAATAACATCTCAAAGTTTTATCGCAGTAAATCAACTGTAGATCTAGACACTTGGGAGCATTATCTGATCATCCATTAAAAATACACAAACCTAGACATTCGACAGGAACATCAAACCGCTTCTGATTGCCGCCGCTATTGACTGGCATCATTAAATGCATACATTTTGAAATCTCAGACATTGTACCGATTACATTAAACATGATTTGTCTTGACAGTAGATTTTTGACGCAGATCAAGACATTGGTGTTGTTATATGCTGTAACTTGTTAAAACTTGTTGACTTTCAAAAATCACCTCGAAGGTAAATGGATTATAAATTATTCTTATTATTTTGTTAAAACTTGTAACATATAGTATCTAAATCTGAATGCTGTATTTAAAACACTAATTTTCATTTACTCTATATGTAAATATAGGTGGTAAAACATCGTGCTTTTCATTTAGCCCTCCTATGCTAGGTGCAACGCTCTGTGTGCTGGTTAGCCTGTAGGTCAGCTGCCACACACTGTGTGCTGGTTATCCTCCAGGCTAGCCACCTCCTATTATCAAAGACTATAGATAAGCTTGAAACATTTATTGTTTATTAGCTTTATATTTCAATCATTATATTTATGATATCGCACACACTTGAGAAAGTAAATTTCAATCATTATATGTATGATATCGCACACACTTGAGAAAGTAAATTTCAATCATTATATGTATGACATCGCACACACTTGAGAAAGTAAATTTCAATCATTATATGTATGATATCGCACACACTTGAGAAAGTAAATTTCAGGCTCTGCCACAGTAAATATTTTGAAATCTGCAGTAATGGTAGATAAGACTGAAATATATATTGACCAAAATGACTTAAAACATTGGAAGAGACAAATCAAGACAATGCAGCATTTAAAATTGCACTCAAATTTACCCACTAACAGTCTTATTGAAACAATTTAACAGAAACTAATGCGGGCTTGACCATTGAAACAATATTAAAATATTTTATTTTATATAAAAGAAAATGAATTTGTTTTAATGAAGATTTAGTAAAAGATTAGAAAACAGGTTAGATATTAATGAAAGCTAAAATGAAAAAAATCATGGCCAGAAACACTTTGATATTAGTGTAAAACATAAAACAAATACAAGATTATCCAGTGTTATAACAGTGACTTCTGTTTTTCCTATCCACTGTAACAAGTGTATGTCTAATACTCTAACAATTATGTGGTTTGATTTTGTCGTTTTGATTTTATACTGGTCAATTTTGATTCACACTAACTGTAGAATAGAAAAAGCTCACACAAAATCATAAATTATTTGATATTAAGAGGCTTTTATTCCCTTAGTGTTTATTATGTTTCTATCTTTGTTTATTCATATTTTTTAGATTTATTATTCATTTATTATTGTTTCATTGTGTTTAACACTCTTACATTCACATGGTTTCATGTTGTTTTGTTTTTATAGAGGTCAATTCTGATTCACACTAACTGTTAAATAGAAAAAGCACCCTTAAATAAATATTGCTTGGTTGTTTAGATGCTGCTATTTCCTAAGTGTTTCTTATTTTTCTTTCTCTGTTTTATTTGTATTTGTTTATATTTTATTTGGTATTGTCAGATGATTCTGTTTCATTTAAAGACACCAATTAATTGTGACACATGTCTTGATTTTCACAGATGTATTAGTGTTTTCTGGTAATCTGTTGTTTTAATTTGTTTTTCAAATTTCTGTCTTATTCTTTATGTGCATTTGAGTTATTTTACCGACTGCAGAAGTGGACAATAGTTACATTAACTAGGACATTGGATCATGTTTTTATTTAGATATTGTTGACCCAAGGCTCTACAGTGTTACCTTATATTTGCTACTGAACTAAGTGGTCAGCTCATTAAAATTTACTGAAAAATTCATTGGTACACATGATTCATTATTTGAGTTCTTTTATCATTGCTAAATATCTAAATAACAATTTGTATTTGTTAGGAACATATAATTATTGTCTTAAAGCTATTGTGATATTGTTGAAAGTACACACTTATCACTTTTACTTGTGACACAGAACATGTTTTAACCATTAAGCCTATGTAATCTCTAACTTTTGTTGTATTTCTTTTCTATTTGCTCATGGGTACACATTCTAAGTTTCTGTTCCGTGATTCCCAAAAGATTAATCTTGACAATTTATAGACAAACTTTTGCCACTGATAGATGTTGAATACCAAATTTGATTCATAAGAGTTTGTGTAGCAAGTCAATAGCACTGAACATTTTTATCCACCCAATATATTATGGTATATCCGTAATACTATGTGATAAAAGGTAAAAGGTCACTTCATGGACCTTGACACGTGACCTTGACAACTTGTGTATCAAATGTTAACTACAATTTGAAAATGAACAATGGCATAAAGCCTTTTACTCAATACAAAATACATGGAAGAGAATGGTCTTCCCCAGAAAGGTTAGAAAGAGGAACCAATCGCCCTCTTCTTTCTTAAAGCATCAGCACTATATCTATGGTTTAATGGGGGAACCAGCACATTCAATAGTGTGTACAGATAATAATTTCCTAAACACCCTTGTGCTGGCTATTTGTTGAAGATTGATGCCTCTTTTTAATCTTTCTGGTAAAGACTGTTGTCTTCCATGTCTTTTGTATATGTGTTTACAAAAGAAAATCTGAAATGTACTCGGCAAATACAAAAAAGACATTAAAATGCAGACAATATCTTATATTCAATAAATATTGATTGAATGGAGAAATGTTTGATTTTGGAGTGAAATAGGGAATTTGCATCTTCAACATATGTCATTTATTCAATCAAATTTACATGTTCCTATTGAGAGCTGCTGCATGTCAGAAATGTGACTTCAGTTCTATGTATGTATTAAGCTATGAATAATTATTTGACTGTCAATATCTTCATAGCATTATTTCATTTTATTCTTTTTTCTTTAGTCCTTATATTTAGCAGTCTCGAGAATGTACCCAATGAATGTTTGTAATTTATTCATATATTTGTAATACATTTACTACTAGATGAAGGAGGTATCAAAGAAGAGGAAACTTCAGAAAGTTCTGGAAGATTGTGTCTCTCTGAGGAGTTGATTCTAAGACTTGCTGCCCTTGGTGTGGAGGTAATGTTTGAATGACTGAAAAAAGTAAATGTTTTGAAATTTGTGTAATATTTGCTTCAATCAGATATAGATTTATACTTTGTATTTTGAGGGATGACTGAGCATAGGTAATAAGTGTGATATTCAATTTTCTTTTCATGAATGCAAAATTGGACTTGAGCCATTGTGTTGGACTGTGTTTACAGTTTAAATATTGAGTAATGATATCAAATAAGTAAAAAGTTGATTTACCAAAGTCAGGCAAATCCATTTAATTTTCTCTATAAGTATAAGTATTATAGTATAAGTGTAAGGAAAGCATTTGCCATCATGTCAGAAGAAATTGGTGTTAATTACAGATGAACATATGTATTTAAAAAAAATGTTTGAACAAAATGTAAGTTGCGTATGTTTAAGTCAACAAACAATTTGATTTTTTCAAATTGATAAGTATACTTTTCTTAACATCTGACTATAACTTAGAAATGATACTTTTTATTTTTGAGTTTGTTATCATATTAAGAAGATGACTTATCTCTTTATTAAAGAAATTATTTATTTTCTCTGATATCCTAGCTGGAGAAAAGATTTGGATCTCCTCGTGACATTGAGTGGGCAGTTGTTGATCAGCAGATTTTCTTACTACAGGTATTTATATCTGATTTTGTATTTTTTGTTTTAAGAATATGCTTGGTGGCTGGTTTTGGAATAAATGAAAACATTGCTTTATGTTTCAAAGTATCAAGAATGGAGTATGCTTTATGTCTGCCCAAGTTTAAAAAAATGTGCTTTTTTATTAAAAATAAAGCAAAACATATATATCTGTATTGACGCTAGCTAACGATTAATAAAACATATAAAATATGCTGTATTTGATTCCTTGATTATTAATATCAATTTAAATTGCCTTGAGATTTTTATGATTTCTGAGGGCTTTGATGCCATTAGTTCTGTAATTTCAAGGCAGACTTAATTGATGTAGATAATCAAAGCCTTTTTTATTGACTAAATAAAAAAAATGAATTATACTTCAATTTTGATATGAAGTTTAGCCATCAGATGAATAAGAATAAGAAGAAACAAAGAAGGAGACTTAAGTGATAGAATTTCACATAAGATGAGCACACAAACTGATAGTTTTTAACATGTTTTATAGAAATATTTTTAAGTCGCTGTGTCTAAAATTTGTCACCAATTGGTAATGATGATGAAGACAACCGATGATGATGATACGAACTCTTATACAATTGTAGAAGTTGACAACATGGTAATGTGATTAAGATAAAAAATGTTAACTTTCTTGACCAGTGCCGACCAGTCACTGTGACAGAAGTGGAAACAGAAGATGACTTGATCCATGAGTTTGACAGTCCGATGACATGTGACTATCAGATGTTGACCACAGCAAACATCAGGTTTGACACACTTTCATGTAGTAAATTTTACATAAGTTTTAGTTATGTTTAGTTTTGTTGTATATTTCATCATTTTTTATTACATTTTGTTCCAGTGAGTTGAGAGATGAAAGGTCAAAGACCTCTACTCAATAACAAAAATTGTTTCTGTTTGTTAGTTTCATCTGCTCACTTTTTTTTCTTTTATTAATGTTTTTGTTAACAGTGTTAGTGATCCAGTGATATTTAGGTTCTTGGCCATCTGTCAGCTCTATATAGTCACTCTATTCTGTTTGTATGATTTGTGTTGCAGATTTTGATTCTGAGAAAATGTCATTCTTCACCAATATGTGTTATTGTCTGGAGATGTCACATTCTGTTTGCATTATAAAGCTCTTATGATCTCCCCAGTGAAATGATGCCAGGGGCAGTAACTCCATTGACCTATAGCACTTTCGGTTCTGCCATTGAGCTTGCCTTACAAGTAAGTATATATAAGACATTCAAAATGACAAAAGACAAATGGCTGAGATCCATTTTCAGAGTTGAGTTTTGAATACCATCTGTTGTAGTTTAAAAATTATATCTTCTGGATATATTTTGTCAAAAGCTTTTGAAAATCTAGGACAACTGGGTATGGTGTGAACATTTCACTTTCACACTTTAACAGAGATATGGCTTATCATCATCATCTTCATTTATAGTCATAGGTACATGTACAATAGGGTGGGCCGAATTTAACGGCGATAGCCAATTCTAATGTGCTTTTTGGTGCTGATCACGAAAATCATTATTAAAAAAATATTAAAAATAGTCTAGGGGGGGCGAGAGCCCCCTAAAAATTTGAATT
>JAUUEB010392977.1:0-12198 GCA_032362205.1 Clione limacina
AAAATGACTTGTGGCGACGCGAGGGCTCGAACCCACTACCTCTTAGGTGAGAGTCGAGTACGCTCACCACTATACCATCGCGGCCCCCAATATATATATATGTCTTTCTTTTTTCTCACTCAAAGACACTCTACTTCGACAATTATGTAAGTTCAATAGTTGTCCAATGTCAAGTTTTTTTCACATTCTCTAAATGTTCTTTTCAGATATGACGCAGAACTGAACGGACTATGTCTATGAAAATGTAAGTATATTTTAATAATTCAACATATTCGGCATTTGCAACACATCAAAGAGAAATAAAATATGACGATGATTTCATGAAGCTTGTTTTAATTTTTAAAAATTAGCTGAATACGAAACATTACTAAAACCTCAGCGAACACTGTGTTTATTGTATAGTGTCAATACATATACTATATATTATTATCACGACACGCACAGCGAAGATATACTTGCCCATTCAGCGTATATACAAGCAATTAGCCGGATAATTGATTGACATAGTAAACTTACAAGGACATTCACAGCCTATTGTCATAGAGGGACTTTTCCACCATCATGGCTAAACCGAACTTGGATTTGCATAATCTTTAGGGACATAGATACAGCATTTTGCGTTTGCCAAAAACTAAGTTGAGTAAAATTACAACTATGGCTGACCAATAGTCAGAATATCAAAATGCTCAGAATGGATCGAGAAATGGTGTTACCAAGATGATTACAAATAATATGTATTTGTATAGTTTTGGATCAATAGTTCTTGAGTTGAGAGTTAAAGACAGCAAAACCAAAACTAACTTCTTGCAATGCTAATGATGTCTTTTGCGCCAAACTATAATTCCTCTCATGTAATCAATCTTGTATCTTTCTTCAACAAAAACATGCATTAAAATAGTTGCGAAGTGATTCAGCAAAGTTTGTGATGAGTTGGGGCTCTACGACCTAATGTTACCGTTAACTACATTCCTGTAGTTATTGATTTGTTTTTTAATTTCACTATTTTCAAAAAGTATTGATATATTTTTATATATATACTTTAGCATTTTTCACCTAAACTCAATTTTGTGACGTCATACAATCCTTACATACCTTCAATCTAACATCAGGTGTGTTTAAATTTGTACACAATAAAAGTTATCTTAGGGTGGATGTTGTTTCGTGTAATTATTATAGGTCTGTCGTTTCTAGGGGTAAATACAGCGTACTAGTTTTAATTAAAAGACACAACGCCTTACCTGGCTAATCTCAAGATGAGGTAGCATGTAGGCTTCTGATGATGGTAACATAATCAACATACAATGTATCGCCTATCACTTAGCATTGCGATATACTCAATTTAATACATTACAAAGTATATTAAACAGGGATGTTTATGTTTCAAACAGTTTAAGTCAAAAAGCACCATCTTCACAAAAAGACACTACAGTAAACCAAATGACAAGTCTACTATAATTGAAACTTAAAGGGTTCAAATGACATTAACGTTTGGAAAAAGTGTAGTATACCACATCACGGAATGCCAAGACCATTCGATAGTACATACAAAGATTGCTTTGCAAGTTATTCTCATTGCTTTTTTCTTTCATTCTTGTTTTCTTCTTTTATGGCAGTTAATTAAATTGTATTCACACGGGTAAACTGAGAAGCTAAAATGAAAGGACGAAAAACATCAAGCAATTCATACATGTACATTTAAAATAGTTATACGTCTTGAGCCAAATAACATTGCAGACAAGCAAATCAGCTTTTTTAATTGGCTTCATTGACGCTTTATTGTATTGCTGTTTAGAACTGAACTATTTCGAAAGATTTAAAGAATGCAAAATCTGTTTAATTAACGGAAAAAGCATGCAAAAATATTTTATGAATTCCAATTATATGGTTGGCAACCTCAACGGGTGTCTAGTTTGTCGAGATTGCGCGTCAGAAGTTGACAGGGTGTATATAAAATAATGTAATTTGGATTTGGAGAAATTTTTTTTTTATTGTATTTGTTGAAATTTATACCAAGGGAACTAATTAATCTTCTAAATGAAAGCAGTTTTATGATTACTTGTCCATGAAAAACGACAATGCTTTTAGGAAATCACAACGTGGTGAGCCACAGATATTGTGATTTCAATGAAGAAAGTGCACATCTCATTAAAGTCAAAATGTCGAGCATTTTATTCCTATCACTAGGGAATAATGCACCATTTGAATGAAGACACATGCTCAAATGCTAATAATTATCACTGATGCATTTTGCAAACTGAAGGTAATTTATTTATTTAGTTTGCATTCACATTCTTATAGAAGCACTTTTTACATGAAAATGTAGTTTCCAAAATTGGAATTGAAAGATTAGATGAAGGTATTTTAAAGCTGGCTGACATACTGTTAATACATATACTAGTTAAAGTATTAGTCTCACTACTTTATATAGGATTTGAGAAAAGCATATTTTATTTCGGGCATACTTTTTAAAATATTGTAATATGGAACCGTTTTAAAAACAAGTTATGTTTATTACAAATTTTAAATCAAAGCCCTCATGAATATTTACGAAAACACGACAAACTTTTTCCCCAATGGAAGTACAGTTTTCCTTTTATTACACTTGTTTTCCTTGACAAATACATACCTAAACATGTACTTACATCAACACATTCTTTAGGCCTGCTGGTCTCGCATATAAATTGATTATGATTTGATTTTAATGATAAGAACAACGTAGACAATAATCTCTTGGTCAGTCAACATTGGGTGCGTGCACCTCCGTAAGGACTGTTTGTGACTGTTATTCTGTTTTACTCCTATTTCTGTTTGGTTTTTTTCTACACAGGTGTACATTTTTTACGACGGTATTCGATGCTTCCCCGTCCATATGTTTATGTCATTTTGTTAATAATAACATTAGAAATCAGGACATTGGATTACATGCATACAATTTTCAGACTATGCCAGCTATCCCTCAGAGGAACACTTAATCAACCAGTTATAATAACTATGTGATGGTAAACACATGTTAAGCTCGTATAAATAACATTCAATCAAATTCGTATTCATGATCTACCAGTTTCTCATCTTTCAATGCTATGGTAATAACAATATGTGTTAAATAGTTCACTTATTATAGTTAGTCAAAAGTATATTTATTAGCATAAAGTAAACATAAATTATTAAAATGTCTGACCTCAAGTATCGCTTTGACTCTTTCATATTGCATTATCTATATGTCATGCGTCGCATTTCTTAAGCTTTTGTTTGACTATAATATGTCAACAAACTATTAAAAGTGTTTTACAAATGAGAATAAATACGTTATATAGTCGATGATATATAATAAATGTTATCGGTTTGTATTAACACAATCATTGGTAATTTTGAGTTGGTCATTCAAAAAGTTAAATTCTCAAAAGTTGTAAATCTGTATTACACTACTAAGTTCACTTTTATGTTGTATTCATATTCACCTGAAGTGATAGTGAGCATTGTCCTTCCCATTGGAGCCGTTGAGGGATACATTATCAAAGAATATCATCCCTCACAGTCTTTTCTTTTACAATACTAAAAAATCAACTCAGTATGTATTTAAGTAATTTTTGATTGTCTTAGTGTCATCAAATGTGTCGTATAATGTTGTTATTTTTGTCCAATGCTTACCAATGTTGTATACACTTGGAATTACGTTAAATAACCTAGTTTTGTCTATAGAGTACGGTGTGTGTGTCTTAAATCTTACACGTCAATCTTCCATTATGTGACATATCTTCATCTATCATGTGTCTGAACAGCAGAATAGATCATGGTGACGTTTTTATTTTGAAAAGTCTTCAGCTATCAATATTCTTTCACACAAGATAGTTTGTAATGAAATGCAAATCTTAGCAAGACGTGGAATTTAAAATATGTAAAGCCGCGTAAATTCGTTAATGTACAATTTGGATGTCGATAGCATCTTAGTCAATTATGGACCTTTTCTATCTTCAGGGTATAGGAACTTTAGGCAATCGATTAAACCTTGGCATCAATTTAAACACCAGATCCTCCTAGGAAAACATGAGACTTTAGATTAGTTTTAAGATAAAATATGTGCCAGTGACATAATTGCTATTCGTTTAGGAAGCGTGGTAATGCTAATTATAGTTGTTTAGGACCCCCGTTTAAATACTAATTACTGACTTCTTTTATTTTACTATATTACTAAATTTGGTCGTTTTTATTGAACAACATGCAATGAAATCAGTCTGAGTATATTTACATGTGTGTCAAGAAACAATACATAGTTATCTGATTGAAAAGAGTATTTAAACCACATAAACTGACTTACGGTCGATAATTTGTAATATGGAACGTAGTTAAACATATAACATCGTAACCTCTGGAATCAGTTGAAATGTGCTATATCACTAACTGATTATGAGTATCTTAAATGCAACAAATCATTCATGAGATAAATGAAAGGTCAGACAATGGATTGCTGACGCACAAGAGGATATTGTTTTGATAAAAATGTGTGCTGCCTCCTATGATCTTGTTTGCTTGGTATAATATATTCTACAACAATATGTACTGTTTTGTATACATACTCTCCCTTTCTGTAGTCGGTCGCCAAACAGAAGAAGGACACTTACGTGCCTTATATCAAACAGATCTATTCACATTGCCAACGACTAAATAAAAAGTAAAAGTTAAATTTACATTACGCGTTGGAAAGGTGCCATTTAAAACTATATATCGTTGTGGAAAATTTGTGTTGTTAAAACCGCATAAAATACAACTTGCCTCAGTTTAAGACAGTTCATGCTGTAAAAGCACATACAAACATCAAGATTAATAATAAGTTATGATTTTCAGTTAAGATTTACAATATTAGAGCACATGCTATCAACTTATGTTTTTGTGCCAAGAACAATTATGGAAGACATTTTTATTAAAGCCTAAGACTGTTTATATAATCTTCCTTGATCTTACCGCCATCTGCCAGTTCACATATCTGCTGACATAATAATCAAGAGACGATAATATCAGCCATGATCCAGATCGTTCGACAAACTGTTAGAAATTGAAATCCTTCCAAAATAGACATTTTCTGACAAGAACTTGTATGCATCATTTATGTGTGTTCTCTTATAGTTAAAAATCATTACCCAGCTGTGTTTGCTTTAAGTATAACACCACGGACATGCGATGTTAAAGTTATAATATGTGTTGTTGAGAAGCGTGATATACGAGAGGACAGACTAAATATTACTATATACTTCCATTTTTGAATAAGAGAGTTGTCACAGTTTTGGAAGAAGACAAATTGTCTTCATTTTAAAAAAGTATTTAATTGAATAATGCATACGCTTTAATCTATTTAGTTGGGGAACTTAAATTGTCTCTTCTATTTCCCCTAGCTCCTCCGCAATCTGCCTTCATCGTAGTATCTCTTCTTTCTCATTTTTATTTATTTGACCCTGGGGGCAGACCCAACGACGTAATTTGGTGTATACCAATCGATGGAAAGAACACTTATTTAATTTCGTAGAGTAATAGGGAAATATTCCTCGTTTATCAACCACTATCGAGGTCTACTTGCTTTTATTTGTTGGCATATTTTTGTCAGAATATTCAACTTCTTGGGATCATAGTAAAAGTAATTCTTCTGAGATAAAAGCTTGGAATACAATAATCAATTGATAGTGAAATAAGATAAATTGGGAAATGCAAGATCTTCCGGTGCCTATTTCATTAATGTTATTGTTTTTATCAATTATCTTCAAAAACTCATACGTTAGACAAAGGTTGATCAGATTTAAACCTCGCGTTGGAAATGTTGCTATATAAAATCAGCATGTGATACAATATTAGTATGTAGTATTTATGGGTTTAGGGAAACTCACATTTACATTGTACAAATGAAAGTAGTGAACCAGACATAGATAAAAAAGAAAGACTGGGATGATATTTTGCAATATTAGACTGATGATTTATAATTCAACGGCAGGAGGGGGAATAGCGTGGCTTACTAACCATCACTGGTCTCATTTTGCTCAAATGTTATTCAGACTTTACTTACTTAGTTATTTTGTAAAACAAATCTAAAAAGATGTTTTTAAATTTCACGGTTCTAAAGTTATTGCGATTTGTTATCGGTAAAAAATAATGATACAACCTCTAATATATACCAACAATTGGAATAAAGCCATACAAAGCCAGATGTCTACGCGTTTAAATCCCTTAACCCTATGATAAACTTTTATGCTTCATGCAACCGACTTTTGTTAGTCATGTCTGAAAGCAAAAACAAACGGGTTTAAGCTCTGTTTTCCCACCAGAATCTATTGGGAAAACTCGCAATAAAAACCTGCTTGTAATCAATCACACCTAATTTCTCCTGTTTCCGGTTATTTTCAAACTGCCATGCAATATGCTATGAAAGCAACTGCAAACACTTCCTGCTGTCCATTTGTTTTTTCCCATCATTTTAGCTTGACATTTTAATCTCATCTTTAGAGTTTTCATATTGCCGTCGAGGATACATGCATGCGTGATAATGTACATGTATGTTGATAACTTTTGTCGTGCATATTTCTGAACATATTGGAGCATATTTTGTATTGTTCACACGTGGTAAGTAGTCTCACTAAAATATACCTGAATAAGGTACTGCACGCATCAACTTCCAATTATCCTACAATATGTTGTTGTTGTTTTTACTCAGAAACCCAGCAGCAAATTATAATATATGGTGTATCATTATCTTATTAGATGCTAAAAATGATCCATATCAGATCGCAATACCGCCATAGATCGCGAACTTAGTCATCAATAGCAGTACGAAGCGATCAACCAATGTTATCATATCTATAGCCTGCCAATTTTGCCATGTTTGTTCCATAGTAGTATGGTCACTTTCACTTGGCTTTCATGACGTTCTGTATTCCTTTAAAACCAAGCTGTCTTTAGATACATATCTTTGGATATATCTTTCGTCGAAAGATATATCGTAAGAAGCGAGTGCACTCTGTTTTATCTATGAGTGCGTGATCGATATTTTAATATATTTATCTAAAGGTCTCTGGTTTCTAAGAAATAATAGCGAAAAAAATCATTGTTTTGAATGCATAGCACGAGTGGATTATCAAATGGGTTTTTGGGCAAAAAGGAGATATCTGTCTAAAAATACAAGTAAATTACATTTTTGCCCCGTGCTCGTGTTCAATACCTAGTGATTTAGTATGCATACTAAGAGTTATTTATTTATTTTAGTTTCGTTCCACCTCCAAATCTAATTGCTTATTAAATTGGTTTATATTAGGGTTTAAATATAATACCTAAACAACTGTTAATTTTCATCTTAGTCGTGTGCTCTAATTTGAATAGAAAGAACTGACTCCGTTAGAGTTTAAACGAACGAACAAACCGATTCACTTTGCCGACAACCGAATTACAACATAGCATTGCGACGATACAAACGACCATTGAAAACGTGAGTATGTATTAGTCCAGTGCTACGACTTGAAACTATAGCCATGAAAAGAAATGTCTGAGATAATTCTCAAGAGAACACCAACAGGTTACAGCGTCGAGTTATAAAGAATACTATATTGCGTGAAATTCCATCGCTCCCATCGGGAACTGTCAATCGATTCCACTACTTCAGTTTAATTCAAGCGTTAAGCAAAGAGTTTTCATCTTGATAATGTCGGTTTGTGAGAAATCTTGGGACATTGAGAAGTAGCCCTCTGTAACTTGTGCGATGCACATCATAATATGATAGAGATCTATGAAACCATTTCAAATGTAGTTGATGCATATCGCTGTCAATATCGAGAGTTATTCATTCTTGTCGGCTCAAGTTGTTGTGTTAATATAACCTCAAGCAAAAAGCTTCAGTGGTCATCTTTTATTTGTTGATGAAACATTCCGAATGATGATTAAGAAATATCCAATTCGGAAAAGCGACATAATCAGGTCATTAAATTAATGATATTTTTTATGGCTTGACAAAAGTGACACTGAATACTCAAGTGGCCTTTATATGTGATTTTGTATATGATTGCATGAATTTAACTGTTTGCCTTCTTTTCAGAAATGTTATAATATGTATCTTGTGAACAAACATATCTCGTAAACTAACTGTATACACACACTGACGACACAAGTAGCAATGTGGGAATAAGCTAACACATCCAAACAAAATAATCGAAACGTCTAGCAAAACGGATCAAGGGCGTTGTTGGAATTAGGAAGCAATCATTCATGTAATTTTTGACAATAAAACGGCCTTGATGTGAAATATCCGGAAAAATCCTAAGGCATATGTTTAGGCTTTAGCAAAATGTACTTAGTTTTCGTGTTGGGTTTTAGTCGGAAACGGCTGTTGTAAACTATTCATTCTGCAGTCAAGCTAATTCAAGGGATTAAACCCTCGTATATGTTTACATGTAGCTTTCAATAACATAGTACATTTCAAAAAATGTGCGTGTTATATTGACCAATTTTACAACAAAATGGTTTAACATCTACCCAATCTTATTTTTGATTTCCCAAAGTTTACTATTCTTAAATTCAATAAAATATTGTGTCATCTTAAAGCAAAGTTTTCTTTAGAAAATAGCCATATTATGACTCCTAACTATTAAATATAACACACTGTGCAATAATTACTCAAGTTGTTACCCAGAGTTTAAACATGAATGTTGGTATTTATATCACAGATGTAAGATAGGACATTACTATTTTGTATTTGCTTTTGCATTGGGGTAAATATATGATATTTTGGATCATATAAATTGTTATCCGTATTCAGTATTTGCTACTGACAAGTAATTAGTATCCCCCACATATTTGAATAATTCATAGGAATTCAGAGACAACAAATCACAATAGAGACTATTAAATCGCATAAAATGCATTGAATGTTTGAATAACAAGCAATCTTGCTTACTTATATTTCAAATGATAGACAATTAAATCATTAATATCAACCACTTTATTTTAAGACACTTTTTAATTGAGTAAAAGTGAACACTTTGCATTTTCTTATTCATAAAGACATTACACTAGCAATATCGGTAACAAACTAGTTCATGGAAACAAAACGTAAAATGAATGCGACCTTCAATATTTATAGATACAATTCTTTGCTTAGAATCCAATTACATTTGCCTATCGCTGGACAACTGAGGTCAAACAAACGGTTTCAGCTCCAGAGTATGCATATCAAATCATACATCAGAAATGAGAAACATCTCAAATCAAATTGAGACTAACCTATTCAACCAATACGAACGTTGATAAGTTGTCTGGGGATCCAATGTCACATTTGGATTACGATGTTTTCTTACGGAAAATCAAGCCAGCTACATCAAAATGAACATTATTTGAGCGGTGTGAAGCAATCCCATCGGAAGTTTTTAATAGGACGTTTTCAAAGAAGACGCAGAAAATTGCAATTCAAGAAAATTCATATGAATTGAGCAATCAATGATAAAATGTTCGTCAAAAAGTAGAAAACCCTTGACGTTTGTATGTTCTTTTCATTTTGAATAATGTATCCTTAGTAATGGTTGGAAGCGGGAGCTATAAAAAGCGTGTTCGTGACAGTTTGAATTGCAGTAAGGTGTGACGTAAGCTCTAAGATACAGTTGTGGCGGTGGAGTTGATACAATGCATAAAGTCGAGATTTGGAATTATCTTTTACCTTGCCCGAAGGATTAATATTATGATGGAATCTGTGTATGCTACCTGTTTGTATCTGAGTATATATTTATATTTTTTTACGGTATTTGAATTTATTTCCCCATTCACTTTATCAATTTCAAGTCCGTCTTACCAGCGTTGAGAAGAAAAACTACTCCGAGTAGTATTTAGTTAGAAAGTCAACGGTGACTAAACTATGTTTTTGACACTATATAAGCAGTTGTCTATTTCCCAAAATTATCTCCAAATCGTCTGAAAACGTGTTTGCTGGCTTAAAACACATTTTCCCTCTTTGTAACAAGTCATAATATGTCTCAGTTAACAATTAAGAAAGAATAAAGAGCGTAATTAGTGCTATAATTATAATCACCCAGTGCTCTAATGATAACTTTGATATTACTATATGGAAGGGCCATTATACTGCTTCATCATACTTTTATAAGTAACACTTTTGATTACGTATTCAGCATTTGCAGCAATGTTATACACAGTCATTGTATAGACATATACGAGTCCTCGCTCATGTTTCAATTGAGTGTTTTCATTAAAACGTCTATTTGTATTGATGCTTATTATATTGACAATCCTGTGTAAATTTTCCGAAATTATATATTGCCTACATAACATATTGTCGAATGCCCAAAAGTATTTCTTTAGCTTCCACGAAGTAAATTGTCTGTTTTAATGTGATTTACTTTAAGTAATGAGGCACACTTTGTTTCACAGCTGTTAAACGAAAATTAATCAAGCTGTAATTACTTAAATTATACCAACCCAGCGCGACTTTGGTATTTATATACCAGACACACAGTGGGTAATTCCGTTCTGGTATTAGTAGTGGAACTTCGGTAAACGAATGGTAATTGGGAACAGTTCCCCGGTCTGAGTGTATATAATGATTGCCTAAAGACATTCCAATCCCACATGTACTATATATTTTAAGCACAGCGCTCATATCATTAACACATTTGATCCATATTTTACATGTTTATGCAGCCGAAAAACTTGTAGTAATTGATTAAATGAGTATTGAAAAAAAACATTTCCGTCACTATATTAGGTGTGAATGAGTCAAATGTTCTTATATGTATGTTATTTACATACCATTTGATTACTTTCCTACTATCTTTGAAGATTTTGAGTAACTATATGAGATGCTAATTCATACAAACCTTGTACTTATATACTATAGAAATTGTTTATTCTCATGGGTTTTAAACAATAACATATATTCAAAAGGCACCAACATAGATACGGGGTTTGTTACCGTAATCAGTTTCCTTTTACTGTAATGTACGTTCCTGCATATACGTCATTCTAAGGACACTTCGTGTAAATCCTTTGAGATAAGCGTGATATTTCATGTGTTTATACAGGAAAAAGGTTACGTCTTGGTGTAGGTAATTTAGTTATTCTAGAGGGAAATCAAAACATGTTGTAATTGCTGATAGAAATAATTGGTCGATAACAAGACTGATACCATGCAGACTCTTGTCTGTCTTATTAAGTTTTGACATTAGTCCTATATATAATATGGAGAAGTGAGAGATGTATCAAACATATTAGTAGTAAACAACGCGTATTACATTATATACAGCAGATTATTTTCTCGCATAGCATATGAATCTCAAAAGTTTATATTGCATTAACATAGTTGGACGTTGATAGGATCTTGTTGTTACTGTATATATCAATGTAAGTATACTTGTAATGTGTAATTCAAGTTGAGCAATTTTTAGGAAATTGAGGTGCCCATTATAAATGCCATTCAAGTGTATGTATTATATCATATTTTAAGTGATCGTATGGATTTCATCGCAATCTGTATTGTATTGTACCGTTGTCTGCAAAATGGTTACGACGTCTTCTTCGGACGTAGAGTGTTTGGTGTTTTACGCATTTTGAATCAGGAATCGTCAAGCCTCGTTTATTAGCTTTAATAAAGAAAACTATTGTTTTCTTGGGACCGATTTATTTTAAGTGATAACATCGCAAGTACACCTTCAGAACACTTGCCTGGAATTAACGTCAAGGAAAACTACCAAAAAACTCTTTATACTATTTATGTAAATAAAAGTAATTAGATAATCTAATAAATCTTGTATCTGCTCAATAGATTAGTGCATCGTACAAAACACTGTTAAATATATGTTATAAAGCACTCTGTTATGTAAAGAGATACTCCTAACACAAAAGATACGGTGTGATTTGAGCACGCAGACTAGTTGGAAGGTTCGATTCATACATGATATTTCCCACATTCTAACCTTGTTATTTTCACTCCGTTCGTTGGAATATTCAAGTGGTTTTGACAATTAACCAATATCGTAGCTGTCAAAATCTGTGATATTTCAATATCGAACTTTGATTGTAAAATGAAGAATGGATTGTTAGCATTAGGCAAACAGCAATTGCGCTGTTATTGCGTGCGATTATTTTGCTCTTTAGGGTGGTTGCTCGATCGAAAAATGTGTGACGTATGAGGCGATTGTAGGGCCTTCTGTAGGGCTATCTTTACAC